>LPNX010802579.1:114979-188850 GCA_001517045.1 Pseudotsuga menziesii | reverse complement strand
ATATATATATATATATATATATATATATATAATTGTTCTGAGATGTTTTTTCATCCCATTAAGCAATTGAAAAAATATTAAGAAATTGAAAAAATATATGAAATATTTTTAGACTTATCGATTCCCATGAGCTATTAATATATATGAGAAAATTTGATAAAAATTTGTTGTTAACTTTAAAATATGTATTAAGGAGTATTCTTAGAGTTCATAATGAATAGGCTCTTTAGAAAGTATAACCATAGTAGATAAGATTTACTTCTTGTTATTTTTTTTTTTGATGGAAAACAACTTTATTAATTGCTTCATTAAGATTAGTTGATTTGATTGGTTTTGAAGAAACTAGTTATTAGAAGTGTTGCTTTGATTTTTTTCTTAAAATTCATTGAGATAAATCATAGACTAAAACAACATATAGCTTGTTAAATGTTTAATAGGATGTAAACATAGTTATTTTCATTATGTTTGGTTATTCATGGATTAAGAATAAATATCAAAAACATTTGGAAAAAATATAAAGAAATGAAATATAAGCTTATTAAGAAAATCAAATGTTATTATGTAAGATTTGAGGACTTATTTCCTTTATTATAACATTTTATATTTTAGACATTGTGAAATAGTAAATTTTTTTTATTGTTTTATTATTTTAATATTATTATTTGAAGAAATATATGTTTACAATTTTGTATGTTGTTTTGTTTGTATGTTCACTCCATAGATATGCAATGTTTTCTGTCATTTTAGAACTTATATTTTTCAAAAAACATTATGCATTATGCAAATAAACTAACCATGTTTCCTTGGTTGCAAGGTTATTACAGACAAACATATTTGAAATAGAAATTTACCAAATAAATTAACAATGGTGGAACAAGGAACAAGACACACAGTTTGCATTCGACCCCTTGTGGATGTCCTTCATCTACTTAGACGACAATTCCAAATCCATGTTATCCATCTTGGAAGGGGAAATCTTTCCGGGACAGAATTGAAAGAAGAACTTGCGAGGAAATTCAATGTTTCAGATACACAAACAATATTCATATCTAGCTTTCAGACAAAAGCTCCATTCTCTAAAGGCTTTGGAATAATATATGACAACGTAGAAGACCGACTGAAACATGAACCAAAACATCGATTAGCTCAAAATGGTCTTAAAGATGTCGACAAGACTACCAATGAGTGTAACAACAGAGCCAAAAAAATTCGTGGCATCAAAACCACGAAAAAAAAATAGAGGCTTTAAGTAAAGACATGATTGACGTCGATCAATATTTCCACATTTTGAAATTAACCATATGTTACTGTATTGTAATTTTTAAATTCTACTTATAATCAAATATATCTCTTATGTATATCATTTGACAATTTGGATATTTAATGTTTTTAAACAAAGTTTTTAGATGTTTTATCCCCTTTATTACTTGTGGTTGTAGTTATAAAATACATTTTTAAATGTTTTATCAATTTCTTAACTTTATTACTATATCCAAAAATGAGGTTTTTACATTAAAATGTATACGGAGTCATTCAACTTTTCATTAAATCCATATTTAAATATCCATTAAATAAATGTACAATGTTATACACAATAAATTAAATATAATATATATTTAATCTATATATTGAACAATAAATTAAATATAATATATATTTTGAGTTCTAAAATCTATATATTGAACATAGTTGAATCATGTACCTTTGAAATATTCATCTTAGACACTACGCTTTGGCTACTTGTTCTAGAACATATATAACCTTCTTCATTTTACACATTATACTTCTTTCCTTTATGTACATAACCTTTAGGTCATTCTACATCAATTACTTTTTTAAGATCCCTAATTTGAAATGCTGCCCTTGTATATAAATGAGGAAACACCAATTTATATTGGACATCTATTTTTATAACTACCTCGTACTTGTCATCTTAGAAAATGGAATAACAATCCCTACAATCCAACTGCCACATAAAATATCAAACTTAACATAGAAATAAAAAAATCCAACAACCGATAGGATGAAATAACCACCAAAAGACACTCATATTGCCACCAACCATAGCCTTGCCATCTTCTTTATGAGCCACCACTTAAACTATTTTTTGCCAATAGTTTCTATGCATCTAGATTATCTCTCACCTACTAACCCATTACTAATCAGCCAAAATTGTTGGCAATCGAGTTTAACATCACATTAACATTCTATCATCTACCAATAACATTATAATACTCACACAAACCAAATTATTTTCAATGCAATATGTATAGGGATTTGAAGAATGAATAAGTGAGAGAGGATTAATGAGTCAAAGGTTTAAGACCTAAAAGAGATGATGAAGTTTTATATACATACTTTGAAAACATGAAAAAATCAAATGATATATATATATTTATTTTGTAAACATGAAAAAAAAAAATCAAATGATATATATATATTTATTTTGTAAATCTGAAAAAAATAAAATCAAATGATATACATATTTATTTTGTAAACATGAAAAAAATCAAATGATATATATATTGTTATATTGTTCCAACTAGGAAACTTAAAAAAAATATAAAATAACATATTATATATATATATATATATATATATATAAAATTGTTTTGAGGTGTTTTTTTCATCCCATTAAGCAATTGAAAAAATATTAAGAAATTGAAAAAATATTATGAAATATTTTTAGACTTATCGATTCCCATGAGCTATTAATATATATGAGAAAATTTGTTGATAACTTTAAAATATGTATTAAGGAGTATTCTTAGAGTTCATAATGAATAGGCTCTTTAGAAAGTATAACCATAGTAGATAAGATTTACTTCTTGTTACTTCTTTTGATGGAAAACAGCTTTATTAATTGCTTCATTAAGATTAGTTGATTTGATTGGTTTTGAAGAAACTAGTTATTAGAAGTGATGCTTTGATTTTTTTCTTAAAATTCATTGAGATAAATCATAGACTAAAACAACATATAGCTTGTTAAATGTTTAATGGGATGTAAACATAGTTTTTTTCATTATGTTTGGTTATTTCATGGATTAAGAATAAAGTTCAAAAAAATTTGGAAAAAAACATAAAGAAATGAAATATAAGCTTATTAAGAAAATCAAATGTTATTATGTAAGATTTTAGGACTTATTTCCTTTATTATAACATTTTATATTTTAGACATTGTGAAATAGTAAAAAAAAATTATTGTTTTATTATTTTAATATTATTATTTGAAGAAATATATGTTTACAATTTTGTATGTTGTTTTGTTTGTATGTTCACTCCATAGATATGCAATGTTTTTGGTCATTTTAGAACTTATATTTTTCAAAAAAATTATGTATTATGCAAATAAACTAACCATGTTTCCTTGGTTGCAAGGTTATTACAGACAAACATATTTGAAATAAAAATTTACCAAATAAATTAACAATGGTGGAACAAGGAACAAGACACATAGTTTGCATTCGACACCTTGTGGATGTCTTTCATCTACATAGAAGACAATTCCAAATCCATGTTATCCATCCTGGAAGGGGAAATCTTTCCAGGACAGAATTGAAAGAAGAGCTTGTGAGGAAATTCAATGTTTCAGATACACAAACAATATTCATATCTAGCTTTCAGACAAAAGCTCCATTCTCTAAAGTCTTTGGAATAATATATGACAACGTAGAAGACGCATTGAAACATGAACCAAAACATCGATTAGCTCAAAATGGTCTTAAAGCTCATGTTGACAAGACTACCAAAGAGTGTAAAAACAGAGCCAAAAAAATTCATGGCATCAAAACCATGAAAAAAAAATAGAGGCTTTAAGTAAAGACATGATTGACGTCGATCAATATTTCCACATTTTGAAATTAGTCATATGTTATCAATTATCTAAACTGTATTATAATTTTTAAATTCTACTTATAATCAAATATATCTCTTATGTATATGATCTGACAATTTAGATATTTAATATTTTTAAACAAAGTTTTTAGATGTTTTATCCCCTTTATTACTTGTGGTTGTAGTTATAGAATGCATTTTTAAATGTTTTATCAACTTCTTAACTTTTTAGTTATATTTATAACTAATAAAAAAATGAGGTTTTTACATTAAAATGTATACAACTAATATCCAATCATTCAACTTTTCATTAAATCCATATTTAAATATCCATTAAATAAATGTACAATGTTATACACAATAAATTAAATATAATATATATTTTGAGTTCGAAAATCTATATGTTGAACAATAAATTAAATATAATATATATTTTGAGTTCTAAAATCTATATATTGAACATAGTTGAATCATATACCTTTGAAATATTCATCTTAGACACTACGCTCTGGCTACTTGTTCTAGAGCATATATAACCTTCTTCATTTTACACATTATACTTCTTTCCTTTATGTACACAACCTTTAGGTCATTCTACATCAATTACTTTTTTAAGATCCCTAACTTGAAATGCTACCCTTATATATAAATGAGGAAACATCAATTTATATTGGACATCTATTTTTATAACTACCTGGTACTTGCCATCTTAGAAAATGGAATAACAATCCCCACAATCCGACTGTCACATAAAATATTAAACTTAACATAGAAATAAAAAAATCCAACAACTGATAGAGATGAAATAACCACCAAAAAACACTCATATTGCCACCAACCATAGCCTTGCCATCTTCTTTATGAGCCACCACTTAAACTATTTTTTGCCAATAGTTTCTATGCATCTAAATTATCTCTCACCTACTAACCCATTACTAATCAGCCAAAATTGTTGGCAATCGAGTTTAACATCACATTAACATTCTATCACCTACCAATAACATTATAATACTCACACAAAACAAATTATTTTCAATGCAATTTGTATAGGGATTTGAAGAATCAATAAGTGGGAGAGGATTAATGAGTCAAAGGTTCAAGACCTAAAAGAGACGATGAAGTTTTATATACATAATTTGAAATATACATTAAACAACATTATAATACTTAAATAAAACTATTTACAATGTTATTTGTATAGGGTTTGGAAGAATGGGGAAGTGGGAGACTATCAATGAGCTAAAGGTCCAAGACCCAGAGGACTTGATGGAGTTTTCAGTGAAAGACTTACATGGACCGAAGTTTGGGAAGATCAAGTCGCTATTATTCCATATTATCGACTTGAGGACTTTATACATGGAGAACAATTGAATGAAGGTGCACCCACTCAACTTGTCGTTAAGAGTAGACGAAGTCAAAAAGTGGAGGATATCAAACAAACTTACTTTGGGACATATCTAGAATATTCTATGTGAGTTTCGATATATTTCTTCCAATATATTTATATAATTTTCATTAACAATTAACTATGTCTAACATGCATAAATATTTTATCTATTTTTTTGTAATTTCTTCATATACAATTATTGGTGTGCATATGGTCTACACTCCACACATGCCGTTACTATGAATGCGCTAGAACAAGAAAAAAAAACGTCCTCCACATGAAAGTATTAAAGTTGGTTGTCAATGTCATTTTATTATGCAATGACTTCAACTTAGACCAGATGATGCGGTTATAATATATACCACTTCTAGGCATATTGATAAATCCAATGTTGTATGTCATGGAAATAATGCAATCGACAGGCCTCAAAAATTCAAGTATGCACCACATTTATCTCAGAAGATACGAACAAGTGTCCAAGATTTGATTTAAAAGGGTTTCAATGCTACAATGATATGGGACAAGCTCATCTCTGATGTGAAGCATGGATCTGTTGAGTTGTTCACGGGGATATCTCGAGATGAATTCATGATAAGACAATATATATTAAACATTTACAATGATATGAAACGGCTAGAGTATGTGAAGGATGAGAGTGATCCAGGGAGTGTAGAATGTTGGTTCAATGAGTGCCCCGAAAGTTTTTTTTCTACCAAAAACAAGATGTTGTTAAAAACATCCCTTTTATCATAAGCATACAAACAAAGTGGATGCGTTCGACGATGGTCAAACACTTACACAAAAATATCATGTCAATGGACTCCACATCCAGTACAAATAAATATGGGGTGAGTACAAAGTTTCTCATAGTTCCTATTAATTTTATTTCTTGTATTTTATATACGTTTGATTATGTATTGTTTGTAATGTAGTATCAACTATATACTTTAATGGTTTTCGACGAGTATCACAATGGGATTCCAATAGCTTGGGTGATTTCATCACGCAACACTACAAATGATATTTGAAAATGGATGTTGTCATTATTTGCAATCGGAATAAAAGAGCGTCTAGATTGGCAAGGCCAAGCTTTCATCACAGATGATGCTGCAGCTGAAATTGAGGCATTAAGGTGACGTATGTTTTATTATTATTATTATAAGAGATGGGTGAGCAATGATGTTTATGTATGTTCTATTTTAATGTTATGATATTTCAGGACTTGCACCAATTGTACGCTATTATTATGTGTATGGCATGTCTGTCGAGCATGGTTGAAGAACGTTGGAAATAAAGTCAAAGGAAGAGATGACAAAATCCGTATCTTTTGTGCTTTAGGAGATATCATGCACTCATGTCAAGATGATGTATCTGTTCAACACGCAGTTGCAAGGTTCCTTGATGACTTCAGTGAACATAAAAAGTTTCTAGAATATTTTAAAACCACTTGGTTAGCCAACAATAAAATATGTAAGTTGTTTTGTTGTTGATTTTTATGACTATATTATGCAATTTCATAATTTTAGTTATTGCTTCATAAATAATGTTTATAGTTTCTTTCCAGATATGTGGGCAAAAGTGTACAAGAATTTTCCACATTCCAACCAAGACACTGATAATGCAATTGAATCTTACCATGGGTATATAAAACAGAGGTACCTAAGTGAGAAGAACAGTGCATGTCATAGACGGGTTGACTGGCTAATTTATGTGTTGTTGACAATGGTTGAACCATATTACATCCATATGCAACATTTAAAATAAGCTGGCTTTGTGCGACCCAAAAAATCCGAGAAAGAATTGAATGCATCCAAGTGCAAAGCAAACAAAATTCCAAACGAAGATTGTGTGGCTAATGAAAATAATAACAATGAATATTGGGTTCATAGCCAAACTAAGGATATTCGTGATACTTGGTATAATGTTATATACAAAGGGTCGACTCTACACTTTTGTAATTGTAATTGGGCCCTGAATGGAAATGTCTGTAAACATGTTTTAAAAGTTGAGATGCTAACAGGTAACAATGTTTTGGGGGATATTATATTGCCAAATGTCTCTAATTCTATTACCGAAGGGAATAGAACTTTAGTTGATTTAAATGAAATAAGTGTAATGTGCCCACAAGTCGAAACAAAGATTCCATTGTGCTTCAATTCTCCTCCCAATCCTAATTTTCATAATGAAACAATTCATGAGGATGTAGAGAATTCCTCACATCCTGTTGATTCGACCATTGTAAGATTAGATACTGCGTTACTTGAGGATGATGAAATGAAATTTGTCATTTCATCAATTCAAGAGGATTTGAGGGGTTTATCATCCATAATTCCCACTAATTTGGAGCAGGCATATGCAATGAAGAACATTACAGCCAATGCATGCCAAACATGCAATAAAATGTTTTTCAGTACATTAACTCCATCCAAGATCACTACCAAGAGACAACATAGTTTTTTGAGCCCAATCAATAAAAGAAGGAAATGTGGTCGTGATTTAAAAGCAAGAAAAGATAAACTACAGTTTCAAAAGGTTGGACGTCTTCGTGCAAAGAAGAAAAGCATGAATGAACAATTAGGGTTAGCTTCTCAACTACAAAGAAATCCGGAGGAAACACTTGATGTGCCATGAGAGGAAATTTGGGGTCTAAAATGGGCCTTATAAGAAAACACGCCAACAATAAATTTTGTGAGTTGGAATTCAGGAACCAATAGAATTTCAATAAAAATGAGTCAAACATAATGGTTGAATTGACATATTTGTCATAAAAGAAAACTACTTTTTTTGTTTGTATTTTTGACATATCTCCCTGTGTTTTTACTCAAATTTCATGAAAGAGAGCTCGTTGGATGCGGAATTTTCTGCATTCAACGAGTACCCACACTGCATACTTTTGATAGACCCCGCTACACCAAAAATAAGAAATACCTGAAAAATGTGATGATGATGTCATCATCACATTTTTTCAGGCATTTCTTGTATTTGGGGTAGCAGGGATGGTCAAAAGTATGCATTGTGGGTACTCATTGGATGCGGAATTAAATTCCACATCCAACGATCTCTCCCTCTCGGAATTTGAGTAAAAGCACAGGGAGATATATTGAAAATACAAACAAAAAAAGTAGTTTTTTTCATTCTTCCTCCAAAATTAATAACTATTATTTTATTATTTTAACTATTATTTTATTATTTTCTTTAGGAGGCCCATTTTAGACCTCAAATTTCCTCTAATAAACCTTCTGTTCTACACAATATTGGTATGGAAATTTGAAATTATGTATTGTCTCATGTCAAATACAATATATACTTATCTTCAATGCAATTGCGTAAATATTTGTTTTTGTTTTTGTTACAGTTGAGGGATCCACATTTGACAATGTTCGAAGTTGTCGGGTTCAGTTATTTAGCGACAATATTGTTGAGAGTAACTTTATGATTCCAAATAGAGGTAGAAAACCGATTCCTAAAAAATGTCACGATTTAACACATTATATGTGAAATATACTTATATTCAATGCAATCGTATTGTATCTAACAGTGAAAGTTTTGTTGACAGTAGAGAGAATTTGAGGTAAAAAATGAGCCTCAAAATGACCAAAATGTACTATAAAAATCAACCAATTACATTCTAGTATATGACATCATCCCCCATGGTTGAGGTGGCATTGCATGAGTTAAGAATGCTTATTTGTCACATTTTCTATGGTGGATGAAAACCCATAGTTAACCAAGGTAGTGGTACAAGTACTTTTAAGTCATAAAGTAAAGTACTCACAATAAAAGTCATTTCACACTTTCTCATAAAATAATATTATTGTTATTTTCAAGTAAAGTACTCACAATTCACTTTCTCATAAAATAATATTATTGTTATTTTCAAGTAAAGTACTCATAATTCCTAAAAATGTCTTTTCATATTCTTTTATAAAATAATATAGTCATTTTCATGTTTTTTAATTTTAAATTATATATTCACTCAATTTTATTTAATATCATAATGTTAAACTAATATATATATAATCTTGTATTCTTAAAATAAATTGATTTCATGAATAATATTAATATGAAAGATATATATATATATATATATATTTTGAATCATACGCATTCATTTATATCATGTTTGAATGTATAAAACAACATGTTGATATGATAAATGTTTATATGATTATAACTTTATTATTATTATTTTTTGACAAAAAAATTATTATAATTTTTTAGTAGTTAATTTTATAGAATAATATGCAAATTATGTTGTTATAACCTGTTAAATATTAATTAATAATAATGTCATTATGATAATAATTATAATAAATGCTATCATGTTAGTTTTAATAATAAAAATATTTTAAAATTTTAATGATTAAAAAATTAATAAAATTAATTAAGCCATTTATATTTAATTTGAAATTATAACATAATGTGTAAAATTGTATTATGACGCACTTTTTAACAAATTAGTAACATTGATTTTTTACATATATATTTTGTATTTATAATTTTTTTAGTTTCAAGGAGTGGAAATAATTGTCTTAGATAAGTATTTATATTATAAAAATATTTTAGGAATGTATAAATATTTTTTTAATAATTTATTTTCGTTTATAAAAAAATATTAGAATAATTTATACTTCAACTAATAAATTAAAAAAATTTATGCACCACCATTCACTTATTAAGTTAATATGATATATTATTTATTCACAACTTTTTTATTGCTAAAAATTAATATACATTAAAATCAACTAATAAATTAAAAGAATTTATACACAAGTGTTGACTTATTCAATTAATAGGATATATTATTTGCTCGTAACTTTTTTATTGCAAAAAAAAAAATACGTAAGTTTTTTATTTCTAAAAACAATATACATTAAAATCTTATATACTAATATGACATTTTCATAATGTATAAATATTTTTTGAATAGAATAAATTAAGTCTTATGTTATTTTTTATAAGAGATTTAACTATAACATTCATTTACAATAAAATGAATATATCAAATAAAATTGTGATTTTGATATTAATTTATTATAATAATGCAATAAATATTATAATAATATTGTTAAAATTTTACATGTAAATAAATCTCAATTAAATCACATTAAAATTAAATTGATGAGGAATGTACTAAATATAAAATGTCAACATAAATTAAAAAAATAACTCCTAAAAATAATTTTTTTGTTTAATTTCATTTACAAGTCCAAGACAAATAAATGCTAAAGGATAATAATATTCTAGGAAATTACAATGAATCTTAGTCACATAATTGTAGAGTTATTTTATTAATTTTATTTATAGTCAATTTAGAAAAGTAACTCAACCATGATTATTTTTATTGTGCATAAAAAGCATGTGGGAGGTGAGTTGTCATATATACCTACCCCATAAAACCCCTAACTCATAATATTTTAATATATCTTATATTTTTGTAGTACATCTCTTAGGAGGCCCATTTTTGACCTCAAATTCCACATCTGACAAGGTTGAAAGCTGCTAAAAAGTTTTAGACTTGAACTTATAAGCTCTCAAAAGTGAATAACTTTAAAGCATTTGGTACAAAATTATAGTAATTAATTTTTGAAATTCTATTATGTCTTCTATTGTTTTGAAATAATGTTGAATAAAAATTCTTAATAACACGGTCTATTTTTGCACTATAATAATTATTACTATATGTATTTCAAATTGTAATGGTGCATGTTTTTAAATTATTTACTATTTATGAATTCTAAACTCGATGCTTTTTTTTTTTCTATACAGGAAGAAAGACCGAACTTCAGATAAGAGTATGGAGATCTTGAGGAAATATATGTAATAAGATCTTGAATTATGGATTTCAATATGAACGATTGATCTTTTGAATCATCTACTGTAATGAGTTTCTAGTAATTCAAATGACTTTTGGTATTTAGGCTTGCCTAAGACTTTGTTTTTTGTTATTTCTTTTATTATAAGAAATATTCCTCACATGTTGAAAATAAATTGGTAGAACAATTATGAGACTATTAAAACATTAAAGCATATAGTTAAATTAACAATATCTATCATATTAAATCTTAAGTCCTTATAACAAATGGAAATGAGATTTACAATAAATGCTTAATAAAATAA
The DNA here is from genome assembly GCA_001517045.1 of Pseudotsuga menziesii. NCBI lineage: Eukaryota > Viridiplantae > Streptophyta > Pinopsida > Pinales > Pinaceae > Pseudotsuga > Pseudotsuga menziesii. The sequence goes on along the minus strand of LPNX010802579.1, from coordinate 177,509 downwards.
GTTATTAATAAAAGTAAGTTAAAATACGAAAAAAGATTTTATAAATCCCACTTTTATATGAAAAAGAGCTTTTGTATATCCGCATTTTGGCTTCCGTAAATGCGCATATACGAAAGCCAAAATGCATATACAGAAGCTCTCTTCCGTATATGCACATGTTGACTTCTATATATGTACATTTACAGAAGCCATAATGCGCATACTCAGAAGAGAGCTTCTGTATATGCACATATATGGAAGAATGTGCGCATTTTGGCTTCCGTAAATGTGCATATACAGGAGCCAACGTGCGCATATATGGAAGCTTCTGTATATGCGCATTTTGGATTCTATAAATGCGCATATACGGGAGGAAAAATGCGCATATACGAAAGCTATCTTCCGTATATGCGCATTCTCCCTTCTGTATATGTGCATTTACAGAAGCCAAAATGCACATATACAAAATTTCGCTTCCGTATATCCACATATACGGAAGCGAACATGCGCATATATAAAAGCGAACATGTGCATATACAGAGGAGAGCTTCCATATATGCGCATTTTGCCTTCCGTAAATGCATATATACGAAAGCCAAAATGCACATATACGAAAGCTCTCTTCTGTATATGCGCATGTTGACTTCCATATATGCGCATTTGCGGAAGCCATAATGCGCATATACAAAGCTGGCTTAACCAACTACTGTATATGCGCATATACGGAAGACAAAATGTGCATATACGGATTAGAGCTTCTGTATGTGCGCTTTCATCCATTCGTATATGTGCATTTACAGAATCCAAAATGCACATATACATAAGAGAGCTTCCGTATATGTGCATTTTGGATTTCGTAAATGTGCATATACAAAACAAATCTTCTGTATATGCGCATTCTGCCTTCCATATATGTGCATTTACATAAGCCAAAATGCGCATATAAGGAAGCTCTATTCATGTGCATTTACAGAAGCCAAAATGTGCAAATACGGAAGCTCTATACGGAATAGAGCTTCCTTATATGCGCATTTTGGCTTCCTTCCATATATGCGCATTTTGGCTTCCGTAAATGCACATATACGTAAGGTAGAATGCGCATATATGGGAAAGAGCTTCCGTATATGTGCATTTATAGAAGCCAAAATGTGCATATACGGAAGCTCTCTTCCGTATATATGCGCATTTTGGCTTCTGTAAATGCGCATATATGGAAGACTGAATGTGCATATATGGAAGCTCTCTTTCATATATGCACATTCTTCCTTCCGTATATGCGCATATATAGAAGTTAAAATTCGCTTATACGGAAGCTCTCTTCCGTATATGCGCAAGCTCTCTTCCGTATGTGCAAATATGAAAGCCAAAATGCGCATACTCGAAAGCTCTCTTCCGTATATGACCATATACACAAGACAAAATGCGCATATACAAAAGCTCCCTTCCATATATACGCAAAGTTGGAATTTATTTATATAATTAAAACACTTTCAAATTTAACTACCAAAATCCACTTAAACATAAAATAAATAAACTTATCCATAAATAAATGATTAAATTTAAAACAATCTATATTCCAATTTATCCAATAATTTATACCTATCCAATATTATATAAAATATTACTTTTATCATTTTTTTTACTAACTATATAAACTAAAATTTCAAAATATAATGGAACATAACATAATATAATTTATTTGAAGTAGATGGTGCAGTGATTATAATTTTAACTTGCATCTGTGATTTTTGTAATAGATATATCAGTAAATTTAGTTACGTAAGGCCTTATAAATGAAAAAAATCAGATGCCTACAGGAATACATAACATACTTTTCCTGTTCTAATAAAATGAGAGTTCACTTGGTTACACCAAGGCATGCACTAACTTTATCAAAAAACAAACAAACTCTCTCCTTGCTTCTAAGGTCACAGAGGGAAACTAAACAAAAACTGCAAGATCTTTAAAGCAGGCAGCAAAACTTCTCCTATATAATGTTTAAAATGGGATTTCAAAGTTATAAGAACATTAATTCTTACTAAACATGAATTCTTACTGAACATGTTTACCTCACATATATCTGACATCTAAATTAAATGATGAATTCTTACTGAACATGTTTACCTAACATTTAAAATTGTAAATTATGGAAAAAACATGTTTATTTGACATTTAAAATTGTAAATTCTGAGAAAAACATGTTTATAGGAAGTAGTTATTAACGTAAACATGAATGTCACAGGCATGCAGCTGGCGGGTTGATGGTTTATAAATTTAACAAACCATTTGATTATTTTCTTAGTGGGAGTCACCATCGTTGAAAACTAGAAAACCACACTTAAATGGAATGCTATCACGATTTATTTGTTTTCACATTTGTTTGTTTTTGTGGTTACATTCTGTTTTGCGTTCCGATGTTAAGATGGATGGATTACAAATCACTGAACTCTTCAATGCATGGATTACAAATTTACAACAATGGCTCCAACTTTATATGATTCAAAAGAATCTGGACAACGACCACAAAATTAATCAATTTTATTTTTCCATAATTATTGCATTTTGATGGCTCATTTTCTTTTACCTAGGTTTGTTGGCATATGGCCTTTGGACAAAAATACAAGATGCGGACCCAATCTCAGTTACAATATTTATCATCAAGAGTAACTGAGAATGTGTGAACTCACCGAGAGTCTGCTAAGTATCCCAAATCAATACTCGCGATATTCGTTAGTAATTTTTCTTGCAGTGAATGGTTCAATTTGAACGTTTTTTATTGCCAAGTATGCCGAGAATGTGTACGCTGAGTTTGCATGGGGGTTTCAAGCCAGTACATCTAGGCTGTTCTTTAAGGATGTGACATTTTTAATACTTTGGAATCAGGTCCCCTGATTCAGAGTTTTTTGGTTGCCATTAATCCAAAGGTCTCTTTTGAGGCCTTCCTCGATCCATAGCCTAAATATCAACAAGTACTTTGGCAGGGAATGTCATTTTCCTTTTAATTTTTGAGAATAAATCTATGAAATTTGTCTTTTGTTTAAGTCATCCTATCTAGTTGGGAAATTAGAAACAAAAAAAAATCAGCTGCCTGCAAACAATAACGCGGCCTTATAAACAAATTTTTTTTACGTAAGGCCTTATAAACAAAAAAAAATCAGATGCCCACAGGAATACATAACACAATTTTCTGGTTCTAATAAAATGAGAGTTCGCTTGGTTACATCAAGGCATGCACTAACTTTATCAAAAAATAAACAAAATCTCTCCTTTCTTCCAGGGTCGCAGAGGCAAACTAAACAAAAACTGCAAGATCTTTAAAGCAGGCAGCAAAATGACAATATCACCAGATCAGAATTAACATGCTTCAATATATACAAGAAACGAATACGAGAAAAGAAGCTATGCGGAAGTCCCCATTGTTTTCTGGTGGTCTTTAACAGCGATGGGTATTCATTTTAGTAAAAATATTGTATGCCACAGGATGAGTAAGGAGGAGTTGGACGGGGCTCTGCATGTAAATACCTAGTTAACAGAGACCAAAACTCCTTAAGAGGGATGATTCCGCCAAAATTCCTGAGTGCTGCAGGATAATTTGCAGGAGGACGAGCTCCAACGTTAGGTTCTAATTTGCAGAGGAAGGCAGGAAGCGGACAACTTTTCAATAGTGTTGAATTTTCAGGAGCTGAAGGATGCATTTTGCAATGGACGGACTGCACACTTGCCTTGAATGCTGGTAAATGAGCGTTAAACAAAATCAAACCTCTAGGATACGGATGGGATCTGGATCATAATCGAGGTTCTGGATGGCGGCGTCGGCGAAGTGACGCACCGTGACAATGACAACGGATGTTAGGGTATAGCAAGGGTATGGCCATGGGGCCTCTCATGCTCTCCATGCATTCCTTCTGCGCTGGATCCGTAAACTAGCAAGGCCTTTAAGTCTCTTCCGCAGGCTGAGTATGGCTTGCCAAGATGGCATAGTTGAAAATAAACAACAAGAAACTCAAATGCAAAAGATTAGAATCATGGATATTTAGTAAAGATTAGAACATGGATATTTAGTATGGTTCTGCCTTTAAATCTTTGTTTCATGTAATTTATTTTCAAATAAAAAATTACTACATTTAGCAAGGATTGTCTTTGCTTTATTGCTACCAAACCATTTTGGAATTTGTATAAAACGGAAAAAAAACCATAAAAATGTTATGGTTAAAGATAACAAAAAAAAAACTCAAATGCAAAAGATTATAACCATGGACATTTAGTAAAGATTAGAACCATGGATATCATTTCTTTCATTTATTTTATTTTATTTTATTTAACAAGATCTGCCTATAATTCATTTATTTTATTTTAAAAAAATTACTCAAGCTGTCAAGCTGTTTTATGTAAGACTTTTATCTAATAGATAAATATAATGCAATTTAAAATTTATCACAATTTTAATAAAAAAATAAAAAAATGAAAAACATAAAACATAGCATTGATATAACTATATAAGTAGAATAAAACAATTATTTTAAACTTTTTTTTGTTAGTAAGAGAGGCCCTTTTCTATTACTTTTCAAACCATAATCGAATATATACATGCTTTTGACTGCTGAAACATGGATTCTGGTAATGGTCTTGCATCCAAAAAAGAAAGACAAACAAAATTGACCATATGGTGTGTCTTGAGAGTGTGAGGGCTGCCCAAGCACTGAACAGTGGCAGCCGCATTCTTCTACATGCCGAAAACATGAAAGTAAACACAACCATTAAGACAAGAAGACATTAAGACATGAAAAGTAGACATGAAGAGGGCCGAGACCAAGGAGGAGACTAGGGCTTCATGGTATTATCTACCTCATCTGTGTTGGCGTTGTTGGCTTCCTTGTCGTTGATGTTCCTTTGACCACGTCGAAAAGGAGGCTCTGCCAACTGCACCAGGATTTCAATGTGAACCAAGCCGCTCTCTGCATATTCTTTAAATGTGCTAACCGTGATTTTGACCAGATCAGTGAAGCTCTCTCTCTCATTCATTGAGCGCGAGAGGATGAATTTAAGGTGCTAATAGTTGGACATGGCCACATCATGGCCTAGCCTCAGCCTGAACTCCCCAAAAATCTCGTTCTCCATCGTGGCAATGGGCTGGCGAATGTGCTCGACATTTCTTGATTGAACAGGGCCTCCCATTCCATCCCCTTGCTACCATCTCCATGCGCTGCCATGTTGATCACTGAATCAGAGACGTTGGTGGAGCGGTGTCACCTGCGTAGGCGCTTGCGCTTCCAACCTTTGCCCTGCTTGAGTTTGCTCACCGGGGATTTTCCCAAACCAACTTGATAATGTTTCTCCCAAACAAGTTGCAGTATTCTAAGTGCCATGTTCTCCCTCTAATCCGCTCTCAAATCGCTGCTGGGCTACCAATACAGTAACCCCCTATGCAGAACCAGGTACGCCGTGGTATGGTCGTGGGATGGCATAAAGTCCTACCCTGTACAAAGTCTACCGGGCTCGAGGAGCCGTCAAGATCCATTACATAATGTGAGATCTCTTGTTCGCGATGCCTCCCACTCCTCTTATTGCTATGACATCGAGGCATACCACACTTGTCTTAAGCATGCAGGCGAGCATTGGAAGGGTTGACAATTGTCCCCTCGTGCACCTGCCCACTTTTGTGTCTTTCGCCAACCTCTTGAGGACTACCCGCATCCGGGTAACTATTATTTTAAACTTCAAAAAAACAAAATATAAGATTAAAAAGACGTAAACATGGTTATAAATATAATTAAACTATTATTTAACTTAAAAAAACAAAATATAACCAAATATAAAATAAAATGAAAACATAAACATTGATATAAATATAATAATTAAAGATAAAACTAATACATCATAATGTTTTTAGAATTTGAACTCTCAAACCAGGAAAACGAAAAAATTAAAGAAACATAAACATTGATATAAATATAATTAATTAAAAATAATACGAATAGATCATAATATTTTTTGGAAATATAACTTTTAAACCAAGCAAAAAATATCTTGAAAAGTAAAAAATTGTTTGTCAATTTTTAATATATTTATCATAAATATAATTATATAATAATAATAATCTATTTTTAAGGTCACCGCCAAGCAGAGGTGTACATACACTACCATCTCGATTTGAACCCGTGACCTCCTAAAAGGAAACACATGCTCTTAACCATTAGGCCCACTCATGCTGTATAAATATAGAACAAAAATTAAAAATCCTATTCTAAACCACAAAAGCTTAAACAACTATATATACCACTAGAAATTGAAACAAAATATGAGCAAATACATAAGCGATTCAATGCCCATTATCCAACGGAATGGAACCACATTTTTTAAAACAAAAATCAACTTAGATGATGAATGCCTTTAAATGAAGAGTAAATAAGATTAAACAAACTAGAGTTTGCATGGGATGCAAACTGGAGATCCAGATGCCCAGCCTGGAAATACACTGTCCAACGTTGCAAGTGTAGTATAGTGGCTGAAATTTTCTCTTTGATACATCTTGAATTGGATCTTACACCTCACAAATAATTTATCATGGCTGGTGGCAACACGACCGATTGTATAATGAGCCAATGCACATTGTACCACCAAAAGTATTGGGCGATATTTTTTGGAATTAATAAGAGAACAATAGATTCAAACAAAGATCTTTTAGGTCGTAATTGCTTAACTTTGTTTGTCAGCTTGTGGCAATAAACCACCTTCTCATTTTCCTTGATGGTCAGAAGCTTCGGTCTCCATCATTGGCCCTTGGATGGAAAGTCTTTTGCAATTCTTGAGTATTGCACAAACTGCTCTTGTTATCCCCTGAAACCTTGTTCGATGCATGCTCCAGCCCATCAATGTTAAGCCTCTTGTGTTCCATAAGCTTTGTAATGAATTCTTTGGACACTCTGATCTAAAGGCCTCCGCTCTTGCAATTTTTCTCTATCTTGAATGACTTGCAGAGAGCAGATGCATGTTTGATTATGCAGAGAGAGGTTGATACGGTCATAGCATTGGGAGATTTTTCGAATGGTGATGATATTAAGGAATCCAAAGATAAGAGCGATAATGCAGACCTGAAACACTGTTCCGACATAAGGAAATGCTTGTTCAACATAGAAATTCGTGTTCGTTGGCGAGTTAGTGCTTTCTTCGGAGTAATATTTGCTCAATTATCAGGTCCCCTCTAGAATGTGTACGTTGCAACCAATAAAACAACCGAGCCATTGGGTTTTGAGCTCCCATTCTACTACAAAACCGAAAGCACTAATATGATCTGCAAGTTGTACTAGGTCCCATTCCACTACGAAAGGTCGTATTTAATGTCGAATAGCATGTAATGTATTTTTTGGCTATTTATATGGGGAACAATAGATGACATGCTATCTGTCAATAAATGTGATGGCCGTCACACTGTGCATCGTTGGATATCAACCAGGTTAAGATCCAACGATGCACAGTGCGACTGCCGTCGCATTTAATGTTGAATAGCATGTAATATATTTTTCACCCATTTATATATAGTTTGTAAGTTGTACTGATTGTTGACGATCATCTTGTCGATATTTGGGCTCCACTTCCCAATGACGATGTCATACACCTGCAGACCAATCAATTGTTAAATAAATAATTTTTTAAAATAAAAATTTAATAATCCCCAAGTCTAATACATTTTTTTTTTGAAAATAACGCATTTGCTATATATATTCGTGTTACGTAGAGACACTATAATATACTAGAGTCCTTTGTGGAGTAAAAGAAAGATGCTAAAATTTAATTAATAAAATATTTCACAATGTCAATTGTTTGATTAAAAACACATTAAAATGTTGGTAACTATGTGGAATCTTGCAACTCGAAGAATGTGGAAATGTGTAATTGTGGAAGTGCAGATTTGTTGATAAATGCTTTCCAATACGCTTTAATGAAGCTTTGCCCTCGAACACTTGCAATATGTAGGCAAACAATGCTGATTAGTACACTTGGCAATATGTAGGCAAACAATGCTGATTAATAATTGTTAATATATGTAACAAAAGAGGAAGCCACTACCACTAAGAAAGGAAGAAGTCACGACTATTAAGAAAAGAGGAAGACATAACCATATTTTTGCCAGAAGAACATAATAAAAATCCCAAATGCATGGTAAAAAAGAACACAATTAAAGCCCAAATGCATGGTCAAAATCTATGAGTAATATTGCAAACGGTTGTTCTCTTTAATTAACATTTAAAAAACCAAGTGGAGGGAAACACATGTCCTCGCATGCAAATGTGAAGAAAATAATGATGAAATTGATGTAATGATTTTTTACCTTTTAATATATCCCTTGCTAGGTTACACTAGATGTGTAAAAACTAAGAATTAGAAGGAAGACAGAGCAGAGCTCATAGGCTCACTTACACAAGGAATGGTCAAACCAATTCAATTGATTACTGTGAAGAAATTACAATATATAGTTGTAGCAAACCAACAGCTAGATCTATAAGAAGTGGATCTGAAACCTCTACATACTAAGTATGGAAAGTACACATCCACCCTAAACCTAGATACTCGGCAAGCATTTCTACATTATTCCAACATACCCCCTTAATGTAGAAATGGATTTTCTACAACACCTAATTTCTGCCTAAGGATCTCAAAGTGAATCTTGCCAAGAGGTTTGGTAAATATGTCAGCGACATTATCACTTGTGTTATAATAAATAAGTTTAATTTCCTTAGACTTAATCTTTTCTCTGATAAAATGATGTTGCAGTTCAATGTGTTTTGTCCTTGCATGATAAACTGGATTGTGTGCAAGTTTGACTGCACTTTGATTGTCACAATCTACTTTTGTGGGTTCTGTTTGCTGTTCTCCAATGTTTTCAAGAATCCTCCTCAACCAGACAACTTCACATGTTGCAATAGACATGGCTTTGTATTCAGCTTCTGTGGATGATAGAGACACAGTTCGCTGTTTCTTGATGCTCCATGATACGATTCCGGATCCAATGTTGCATGCATATCCTGTAGTAGATCTTCTATCATCTGGATTTCTTGCCCAATCAGAATCAGAAAAACTTGCCAATTGAACAACAAACTTATCAGTGTATAAAAGACCAAAGTTCATTGTCCCTTTCAGATATCTAAGGACTTTCTTTGCTGCTATCCAATGGCTGTCATTTGGTTTAGCCATAAACTGGCTCAAAATGTTGACTGCATATGATATATCTGGTCTTGTGGTAGTGAGATAATTCAGAATTCCCACCAACTATCGATACAAAGTACCATATGCATCCTTTGATCGATCTTGACTGCATAATTTCACATTCTGTTCTAAAGGAATTGCTGATACTTTGCAATCTCTCACGTTGAATCTGCTCAATATTTCCCTTACATACTTACTTTGAGTGACAATAGTTTTGCCAGCTTCTCTCCAAACTTCAAGTCCCAAACAATAGTGTAGTTCTCCAAGGTCTTTCATTTCAAACTCTTGTGACAATAGATTTTTTATTTCTATAATCAACTCACATGCATTCCCTGTAATGATGAGATCATCTACATATAAAGATATCAGACAAATATTTCCTTCCTTATCTTTCTTCATGTAAAGGTTAGGATCACTTTTGCTTTTAACTAAACCTTTATGATTAAAGAAGGTATCAATATTTATGTACCATGACCTAAGATCCTGTTTTAATCCATAAATAGCTTTATTTAGTTTACATACAAGATGTTCCTGAGCTATCTGTACAAAGCCTTTAGGTTGAACTAAGTAGACTTCTTCTTTTAAATCACCATTTAGGAAAGCAAATTTTACATCTAATTGATGGATTTTCCATTTATGTGTTGTGGCTAATGCAACTAGAATTCTAATTGTGTTTAGTTTTGCTACTGGTGCAAGAGTATCTTCAAAGTCAATTCCCTCCTTTTGTGTGTAGCATTTTGCTACTAGTCTTGCTTTAAATATTTCTATGCTATCATCTGATTTAAGCTTATATTTAAACAACCATTTATAGCCTATGGGTGTCTTATCCTCTGGTAACTCAGTCAATTCCCAAGTCTGATTTTTCATAATTGAGTTATATTCTTCATTCATTGCTTCAATCCATTCTGCTTTATCTTTGGCTTGTTTGTAATTCATTGGTTCACTAGTATTCATTATATTAGACATTAGAGCATAATCATTGTACCTTAGAGGGGGACGAATCTATCTTGTTGACCTTCTTAGCATTAAATTACCTGCAGGGGTTCCATCCATAATCCTTCTGCTTTCTGCCATGTCTTCGTCTGAATTTGTAGAAGTACTCATTCTGCTTCTGCTACTTTCATTGCCGCTTCTGCTTGTTTCATTGTTGCTTCTGCTATTCTGTTCCTCCTGCTTCTTTTGTGGCTCTTCCACTTCCTGCTCCTAAACTATTGAGTTTAACTTGACATATTCATCATTGTTAGTCAGACTATGCCCTTGTTTTGTTTTGCTACTTGTATTTGTATGTTCATGGAACACCACATCTCTACTAGCAATTAATTTATGAGTGCTAGGATGAAACAACTTATAAGCTTTATGATCATTGCAATACCCAACAAAGACACATTAAAGTGATTTAGCATCTAGTTTCCTCCTATCATCTTTTGGTATCGGGGCAAATGCTTTACAACCAAATATTCGTAGATGCTTAACTTGTGGTTTATATCCTTTGAAAACCTCAAATGGTGTTTGAAATTCTAATTTCTTTGTGGGACTAATATTTTTCAAATATACAGCAGTATTCATAGTTTCTGCCCAAAAACCATTTGAAATTTTCTTACCTTGTAGCATGCTGCGTGCACATTCAACTAGTGTTTTGTTCTTTCGCTCTGCTATCCCATTTTGCTGATGAGTGTGCGATACTGTAAACTGTTGCTGGATGCCATTCTCCTTACAGTATTTCTTGAAAGCTCCAAACACGTATTGTCCACCATTGTTGGATCTGAGAATTTTAATGCATTTTTCTGTCTGCTTTTCAATCATGGTTCTGAACTCCTTGAAGTATTCAAATACATCTCTTTTCCTCCTTATGAAGTACACCCATGTGTATCTAGATCTATCATCAATAAATGTCAGAAAATATGATGCACCTCCTAAAGATCTAGTTTGCATAGGTGCACATAGGTAGATGTATGAATTAATTCAAGCAGACTAGTTTGTCCTTTTTCTTGATGTACTGGGAATTCATTTCGATGCTGTTTGCCAAGTGCACATGCACTACATTCTAAATGTTCATTTTTTATTACAGGTAGACCTTCAACCATAAATTTATTTTGAAGTAATACAAGATCATGGTGGTTAATATGGCCATACTTTTGGTGCCAAAGTTCTTCTGTGGTGATTATGGTGGATGCAAGTGCTTGATGACTGTATTTGCTCACATCCAGCTTGTATAGTCGTCCACATCTTGAACCTGTAGCAACGATCTTGAAGTGGTTTCGAATGTTTTTGATATGGCACTGGTACTTGCCGAACTCTACCTTCAGGTCATTCTCGGTTATGGTTTAAACATATATTAATTTTTTCTTAATGCCAGGCACATACATGACATTATGAATCTGTCTCAATTGACCATTAGATAATTTTACTTTTATTATTCCATAACCTTGCACTTGGTGTGACCTATTATCTCCTAAATAGATACGAGTGCCATCATGTTTCTCATTGTATTCATCGAACCATTCTCTCTTACAAGACATATGTGCAGATGCACCTGGATTTATGAACCATGCATTCTCATCGTCTGTCTCAACAGACAGAGCATCTTCAGAAATAAATAATCTCATATTTTTAAAGTCATTAATTTCAGAGGTGTCTATATTTTCAAATTTTTCGTTGTGACTTCTATTGTAGTTTCTATTTCTATAGAATTTCTTCTGTTAGTGATTTTTATTGAGGTGTCTTGGTTTGCCCCAATGATGACCATCTACATTATTTCTATCAGAATCAGTCTGAGCCATACCTTTGTGTTTTTGATGAAATCTGCCTCTGTCTCCATTCCATTGTTTGCTTCTATCTCCATTCCATGGTTTGCTCCATGGTTTGCCTCTGTGCGGATATCGACCTCTTGCCATGAGTGCCAAGTCTGAACCTCCAGCATCCAGATCATAGTTCTTCATCCGTTCTTCTTCTTGGATTAGAATCCCTGTAAGTTCTTCAAGATTTGGGGTTTTTTTCTCTCGCTGCAAGTGCTGAGATAAACACTTTGCAGTCTGGCAATAAGCCTTTTAGAGTGACTATTACTAAATCATAACTTTCAACAACTTCACCTATGTCACCCAATTTATCATTGAGTTCTTTAATGCGAGAAATAAATTTGCTTACCCCTTCATTAGCCTCCATCTTGATTGACAACAATTTGGTTTTGAGAAACAAAGCCCGATTTGCATCGGTTGTTTGATACAAGCCTTTGAGCGTATCCCATGTTGCCTTGGATGTCGTATAATTTTTAATATGCGGAATGATGTTATCTTTGATAGACATCCTCAAAGTCAGCTTTGTTTTCAGCTCCCGCTTATTCCAGTCCGGAAGCAAAGCGACAGTTACAGGCCTGGGCTCATCTCCGGTCATAATCGACCATGCATTAGCGGATTCAAGCACAGTCATCATCTTAAATTTCCAGTTTACATAATTCTCACCATTTAATTTGGATGCATCATTGATATATGTATCAGCAAGTGGTGGATTTTCCATTTTAGCTTGATTAGGCTAATCTGGTGAGCTGATCTTTATACAAACATAGAATAAAATTTGAGAACTGCACCCATGACAAAAAGAACAGGCATTTCTGGGAGCGGTGCCTGAAATCTATGTAAGAGCTGGCCTGAGCACCGCTCTTCTCCTTCACTGTTTTAGCAGTACCACTGCTCCTCCTCTTTGGCTTGAAGGCGGTGCCACCGCTCTTTCTTTATAAAATTGGTGGAGGTACCGCTCCTATCATTCAGTTTATAGGCGGTGCTCTCCACACAAACCTTCATGCAGTGCCCGCTCAAACCTTCACAGTGCTCAGCTGTCCTCCACGCTTCTCCAAAAGAGATGGCAAGCTCTTCTCCCACGGCGCTTCATGTTTCTGGATTCAAGGAGGAGGCAATCCACGATACCTCAGCCTCCACGATCGATCAGCTCGACGTTCTCTTTTAGCTCCCGCGAGAACAATCTTCACGGCTCTTCCACCGATGATCTGTTCTCCCACCGGTGATGCTTATCATCAGCAATCTCCAGCCTCTCAATTGGACGCAGTGATCTTCACGTTGCTGCAATTCTCACATGGGCAGATCTCCAGGCTCTCCACGTTTGCTGCGATTCTCACATGGGCAGATCACCCTCACACTTTAATCACGGCGTCACGAAAAAAAAATATATCGCTTGTTCTCTCTAGGAAGAGATCCGCCGCGTCAACCTCACGCTCTCCACGGGAGCAGCTCCTCTCCAGCTTCAAGTCTCCACGCAGTGTTCTTCCACTCAGCAATCGCTGCTACACAACTGCTCATGGTGATATCTGAGAAAAAAAAAAGATTACCACTCAGCAATCACTGCTTCTTCCCGCAGACTTTACTCACGATCTTGACGCTGTAGTCACGACACTCTCCTTCAGTGGTAGCACGATGGCATACAGCGCTCTCCTTCACCGGTAGAGGTTGCTGAAAGGAAACAAAATATTCATACTTCCTTACGGCAGAGATCGTTGCTTCTCCTTCAATACTCATGGCCATAGCAATGGGAGGAGACAGTGGTAGCACGATGGCATCTATGGACGGCTGCAAAAAAAATCGGTGTAGGAAATCGCTGCTCTACGCAGGTCTTCACGTAGATCTCCAACTTAGAGTCTCCACAGTGATTGCACCGGCTAAAAACAATTTGGCTCCTTCAATGCTTGCGCTCACCTGGAGCTTTGATACCAACTAAGAATTAGAAGGCAGACAAAGCAGAGCTCATAGGCTCGCGTACACAAGGAATGGTCAAACCAATTCAATTGATTATTGTGAAGAAATTACAATATATAATTGTAGCAAACCAACAGCTAGATCCATAAGAAGTGGATCTGAAACCTCTACATACTAGGTATGGAAAGTACACATCAACCCTAAACCTAGATACTCCGCAAGCATTTCTACATTATTCCAACATAAAACATCTTATAAGTATTAATGCTATAGATTCGTTATATACCATCATGCAAAGAAAATATTGATGTAATAATTTTCTACTTTTTAATAAATCCCTTGCCATGTTGCACTAGATGTGTAAAAGCTCTTATAAGTGTTAATGATGTGGATTCGTTATACCACCTTTTGCTTGGTGGTTAATGGGGCTTCTTTGTGGAGGTTTTGACATGTGATGGTGATCGGTGCACTTTAAGATTAATATGGTTTTTTTTCTTTCTTCAATAAAACGTTTGCTTATATTTTAAATGATATATTACTTTTATTATTATTGTTTTTATTTTCTTAAATAGAACTTTTTCTTATTATATATATATATATACTTCAATTTCTTTGGTTTCAATCATATTTAGTTGTAATTTTTATTAAGCATGGTGAACTCTTTACTAAACTTTTTACTCCTCTTAACAATGTTTATGTTTTATTAATTGTTAGATTATAATTTAGGAAAGCACATGACCAATCAGTATTTGTGTTCGTACAACACTTTTATTTCTGTTCCACTTGACGTCCAATGGGACTTACACAAATACCTTGAATAGTGCCACAATCTGTTCTACGTACTACGATGTGTTGAACCACTTCAATGAGTCTATGTGTGAGGTATCCAACGTTCGCTGTTCGTACAACAGTATCCACAACTCCTTTACGAGCCCTTAACATGAAATAATATATTTCGTTAAAGAGAGCCCTTCGTGTAAATTCATTTGAATGGGTAGATCAATGATTTGTCCTTGAGGATCTGGCATTAATCCTCTAATACCTACTAATTGGTGAACCTGAGATGTACTTCCCCTAGCTCCCGAGAAGGACATTGGCATGTATTGGATTTAAGTGATCAGTCATGTTAAAATTCAGATTCATTTCTTTTCTCAAATATTTACTTGTAGCATACCATATCTCGATCGATTGACGTAGTTTTTCTATTGCATGTACATTCCTATAATGATTCTGTTTCTTCGAAACAGAACCTTGTTGCTCTGCATCTTGGACGAGCCATACTTTGGAAGGTGTTGTTAAAAGATCATCAATTCCTAATGAAATAGTTGTATCAGTAGCTTATTGAAAACCTAAGTCTTGAGTTGATCCAATATATGTGATGTATATGTCATTCCAAAGTGATCTATTAATCTGCTAATAAGCTTTTTAATGGCAGTTTTATCCATCACTTTATTATACAAGGGAAAATTATCAAAGGGAAATGTTGTTTGTTCCTTCATAACGAAAAATCTCCATATTTTCATGAGCAGGATTAAGCAATGGGTTCAAGCTGGTTATTTGAAGGCTTCCTCGATCTCGTGGGACGTCACTGAGATGTCTAGCGCTAGGGTGGGTTCCCTAGGTCTCTGTTCTCGCAGCCATGTAGTAAGGTATGCCCTTTTTAGTAATCAATAGCACCATCGTCTGAATTAGTCATCTCAGCACCACTAGTTCAATAGCTAGCCACATTTTAATCGCGGCCTAAGAGCTTTAGTTATTTGAATAGATGAGTGAATGTCTCCAAAACGATAGGCAATTGAATCAAATATAAATTCTTTCCGAAAATACACGGGTTGCTCTCAAGCCCACGACACGACTAGTTTCTTTAGTAATCGCTAGTCCAATAGCATTAGAGCTTGCTTGTAGAGGTTGATGATATTTGACGATCGGATTTGTCAAATGGTGGTTCTCGCTAGCCTCTCGGTTCCTTCCCCTTCCTTAGCAGCGACGAATGAATTCGTTGCCATCCATAAGTTGTTAATGGGAACAACTTCCACCCCCTTGAATAGTATTGGGCTAGCATTAGCAGTAAGAGACCTTGTTGAAGCTCCTTTCCCTCTTATTTCGAAAGGCTTTTTTAACGTAGGAAAAACCAAACATTGGCCGTGCCTCTCCAACTAATTCTAATAGAATCTTTTCCGCATGAACCAATCCTTCTTTTTCCGATCGATGTATGGAGGGCTCGACCCAAAAAATCTTCCAATAGCCTTTCTATTTGGTATGCACTCTGGAGGTATCAGCTATGAAATGTTCTCTAAATCTCTTTCCCTTTCCATGCCAAACTCATTTATTTATTAATTTTCTTTTCTTTCTAGTATCACAAAGATTACATATTTTTTTTTATGATATTTTAAGTTTTACCCAATGCCTAATTTCACTATAAAAGTTATTAGAGTACTTTTTATTTGTTTTATTTTTAACGGTGTTAATTGAGATGTGTAAAACCTCTTGTCATGCTACCTTTTTTTATGTCCCACTAGCTAATCAAGCTCTTTGGAGATTATGATAAGTAAGGGGTGCATTTTAATATTAATCTAGAATTTTTTATTTCTTTGATAAAACCTTTGCTTATTATTTTAATGTTATATTTCTTTCTTTTTCATAATACTTTAGTTGTTTTTGTTTTTATCAATTTTGGTTGCAACTTTTTTTTAGCCATGAATAACTTATTCTTTTTATTGCCCTTAACATATTATACAACTTGATGAGTATTTTCTAGAGTTCTTGTTTTTTTATCCGCTACATTTAGGGTCTGTTTTATCGTTGAATTTAAAAGTGGTTTTATTAGTAGCATCCTTTTTTTAAGGCTAAAATTACAATTTTTTTAAAACTTTAGTCGACCACGATTAATGTCATTTCAATCAAAGCTGTAAATTGACCCTTGATTCAAAAAATGGTTCTTCCAGGGTATTTTTTTTTGAATATGTTTGAGAGTGTGGTTTCAAAATATATGTAATTTTACCTTCACAAAATAAAATGTTACTAGTAGCACCTTTTTTTAATTCATAGGTACGTTTTTGACATTTTTGTTGTTACAGTACAAAATGTTAAGGCTGCGATTTCGAAAATCTTGTAATTTTGAGCTTGAGAAAAAAAGGTCTGGGTGCTATGGTAGCACCATTTTTTGCTTTTTTTAAGGGTTTTGATTAGAACAACGTCGATTGTTAAGGCTAGGGTTTCAAACAAGATGCAATTTTAGCCCTGAAAAAATGGGGTGTTATCAATAGTACTCATATTAAATCTGGGATTTGATTTATGGTTTTTATTGTAATGGCACCAATCAGGGTTCAAAAAATATATAATTTGCTACTGGTAGCAACACTGTTAAATTTGAGGGTTGTTTCTGGCGTTTTTGATTCAAAAATATAAGTTTTTATGGCTAGAGTTCTTGTTTTGAGTATACATTTCAGGTAAGTTGTATAATGTGTTTTTAATTAGGATGGAAAACTTCAAGACTTGAAATTACCAAAATCTTCCCAACTCCATTTGATCGATTTCTGATAATCTTGAATGGTCTAGATGAGTACAATGAATATCTAAATAACATGAAAAATTTTAGGGGCAGAATTTATCTAACTGGCTAGTTTTTGAATTTTTTTTCCCAAAAAAAATTATTCAATTTCCAATTTTTAAAAAATTGATTCGGTCAAATTTCATGGGGTAAATTTTTTTTACACTAAAAATCGCTAAAACTGTCTAGAAACTCTCTAAAACTCTTAGAAATTTAAATGGTTTTAGAAAATATCACCCAACATTTTCTGGTTGAAAATTTAAGAGTTTGTAAAATTAACTAGTTTTTTTTTTTAACAGAAACTATAAAAGGGTTGATATTAAACAGGCTATGCACAGCCATACATTACAAAAAAAGCGGTATCTGAGAGTTCTTGCTGTTCAAAAAAGGAGAAAACAAAACTGGTCCAAAAGGAAGACCATAAAACTCCACACTGAGTTTTTACATAGATTCGAAGGACTGAGGTAGTATATACCCTGATAAACTACTGATTAAGGAATAGACAAAAAAACATAAACTAAGAGAACCATTTAAAAATTGTCAGGGTGCTTCATTGGCTACACGACCGACTCCTCCTCCATAGAATGGGCTGCTGCTGCAGGGGTTTCGCGAGCCTGACTGCCTTGGTTCATGCTTATCAAACGCTGAAGATCTTCTTGAATTCTATCCACCTTGCCCATGATTTCCTTGAGGTTCATCTTTGTGTCATCAATCCTGGAGTTGTGGTTGCTTATCTGATAAGAGGTGTAACTGACTACCTCCCCCATATTCTTCACCTCTTGGGCAATTTCCTTGTTATCCATAATGCCAATAGCCATCATTTCATACAAACGCCTCAGACTTTTCTTCAGGTTTGCAAGCTCGACGTTTTCATTTGCTGGGTCCATTCTGCCTTGTCTGGGATTGTGAATGGCAAGAGATATTCTAGAGAAACTACTATGGAGATCTTGAACTGCACCTTCAAGAACTTGAGTCTGTTCTCCATGAGAAAAACCACCAAGAACTGAGTTGAGAATGCTGAGTTCTCGCAGGAGAGAGTCACGTTCTTTCTTGCTTCGATAGGAGAGAGTGTCGACCGCTCCTTCTTTCCACCTAGAGCAATTACATCCAAGAACCGAGTTGCTGTTGGCTATAAAAAACTGATCATCTACAGGAGGAATGAGCCCAGAACTAGAGTTCGAATGCCACAAAGGACCGTCGGCATGAGGAGAGAAGACGCAGGTGAAGAAAGCGGCGAGAGCGAACCTTTCTTTAACAAAAAGCGTGGTAAGAGGCAGAGACTCCCACGGAATCTCCTGCAAAATGCTCTCGTCTATACCCGAGATAATGTCCAGCAGAGTCCTTTCCGGAGAAAGCACAGAGCAAGCAAAGGTCACACCATTACCGAAAGGAACTTGGGGATGAGGAAGGCTTCGAGAGGAAGACATATTACGGAGGTTGAAAGGACTTGGAACGTGCGAACTGCAGGAGCATTTACGCTGGGGAAGATGGGTATTAAGAGCGTCGAGGATCGAGGAGGGGCCATTGAGGAGTGGGAACCACATGGCAGCGTGATGGGAGCCTTTAGGAAGATGCATTAAAACGATGGAGCCTTCATGATAATCCATGGAGAGGGGATCAATGCGATGAGAGCCAAGGCTCATATGCCACAAAATCATTAGGGAATGGGTTTGAGGGGAGTGTCTAAACCACTAAGACGATAGTGGCCTTGGGATAGGGAGGCCCCCACATTAGCCAAGGCATCAGCTGCGACATTATTTGAGCGAAGGATATGGTAGAATTCATAGTGTATAGATAGGAGATGAGTGATTTTTTCATACACACGCCGACACTTTATAGAGCCGGTGGTGTATCCGTTGAGCATTTTATATATGACATGTCTTGAATCTCCAAATATAGCTACCCTAGAGTGATCAGTGTTAGCTATGATTTTCATTCCCTGTAGGAGAGCCAACCACTCAGCCTCATTATTGGTCCTATAGCCAAGACCCCAAGCGAAGGTTTGTTCAATTTGTCCTCCGAGATCCAGAAGGATCCCCGCACTTGCCACCCCTAAAATTAACCAATTTTTTATATTTTCAAAAAATGATAAATCCTTAAAATTTTTCCTAGTCTGAAATAATTTAAATTTAGTCTATCTTCTCATTAATTTGAAACCTATTTCTTATAACCTAATCATAAATAATATAACATTCCTAATTGCGGCAATCAACTTTTTCTCTGTAGATGCTACTTAGATACATTGTCGTGGCAATGAAAACCTTAGTATCTTGATAAGATCATATACTAGAGTTTGGGTTGGTAAACAACATATCATTAAATCGAATATATAGATGACCATGATTATCTTCATAGCCTTCACTCTCGACTATAATTGCATATCTTCCACTTAAAAATATATACACAACGAATAGAATGAGTTTGTATCTATATAAATATTTGAGAAGGAAAAAGTCTTTCCGAAATAATATTAATTATTAAAAATAATTTTAAGTTGGAAATAATATTAATTATTAAAAATATTTTTAAGTTTGTTTGGCATAAGGAAACTTGATCGGAAAATTAGGAGAAGATTTTAATAATTATTTTTGTTAATTTTTTTAAAATTATGTTTATAAATAAATTATTTTCTTGATAATATTTGGAAAGTATAGTTTTCAAATAACATGTTCACTTACTACATCACTTCTATAATCTTAGTCAACTTTTTTTGGTTAAATGGGTGTCTTTATTTTTATTATGAATAAGGTGATTACTTTTCTTACCTTGGTTTATAAATCATGATTGTTGGGATAAAATACATAATTATTTGGTGATCAATACAAAAATAGATATACATGATTTTTTTGTTAGCAACTCATAAATGTTTATAATGGATGCAATGAAATCATCAAATGTTTATTGTTGGGCTCTACAACCCAGTATGGGGGACATTTTGCAACTTTACATAACGTTATGTAAAGTTATGTTGATTATAAATAATATTGCCCATTATGAAGAAGATCTTGTAAGGTTAGGTGAAGTTACTTTTTACTTCTAAAAAGTAAAAAGTAGTCTATTTAGTAGTTTTGTCATATATTAAGTAAAAAAAATAATAAATACAATTTTTAATTTTCGACAAAATAAACCGGTAACAACAATATAAAAATTAGGTTAGACACAAAAATATAAAAAAACTCCTTTCTTCATGGATAGATGAACAAATCTGGCAAACAATACAACCTGTCTCAACAATTGCAAGGATGATCGTCTGAAACATCGAGCAACACATCGACCACGAGAGAATGGCAGAGTGGTTAACCGTATTAGAAAAACACCTGGATGAACTTGCTCGCAGGGAACGTGGAACACCATTATAAGCCTATTGTTGCAACTCCGCACAACCTTTTGTTGGAAAGCCGACTTTACCCGCGGGCCCCAAGAGGCTTAAATGATATCAAAGAGATGCTAAAAAGCTATTCCTGTTACAGTGTTTCCCTTCGCCTCTCCACGCGTAGGGTGCCGAACATTCGCCAGACGACTAGAGGGGATTGGCGTCAAAGTTCTGAGGGTGGTAAACAAGCAGGATGTTGGTCCCAGGGTGCCTGGACTGTTCATGAACGAAAACATGGGATGGTTGATCAACCTGTTTAGTTGGCTTCCCTGGACATATTTTCATGTGGCCATCCAGATTGATCTCGACATCGGAAACTCCCTCTTCTTGAAGTTCACTCTTAATCTTTCTGACTTTTTACTCGATGGCTTTGTGTTGCCCTTCAAATGTTTAGGTAGAGATCCGACACTTGTAAACAAGAGCTGCGATTTACCGATGGATAGCCTTCATATGATATATCCCATCCCAGTGGTGGCAAGAAGAAAATAAAGGACTCCTCAAAAGTGCAGAGGGAAAATCGAGAGGCCTTATGTAAGGCTTTTAAACAACAATGTTTTCTCAGGTACACTCAAGGAGCTATTAGAGAAAAGGTTTGCACCTCGGTAGATTGATATTTCTGGATACTTGATAGAGCCTAGGATTTGGAACTACGCTGGTAATGGATGCAATGAAATTATCAAATGTTTATAATGGGTGCAACGAAATTGTGTTGTAAAGTATAAATGATTCATGTTGAGATAAATGTTGAGGTAATTATTATTTAAAAATTTATTGGTAAAACTTTGATATGGTAAAACTTGTTTTGTAAATAATATATTCTAGGCTAAATATTCAAATAATTATTTCTGTCAACATAAATTAAAATAACTTATTATTTTATTTTTTAACTAATTAATTTTAATAGTAATTATTCTTGGAACTATGGTTAATTAAGTATTATGAAAGACCGATCTCTATTTATCCTTAAAGGGTTTTATATACTACTTATTAATGGATGATGTGGGTGTATAAGTTAGACTTACTCAATTTATAAATTTGTTTTCATTTTGTTTAATTTTATATAGGTTTAATTAATAAGCTAAAGTCTATTAAAAATAGAGAGTAGGATCATATCACTTAATAACAAATTTAGAATAGAATGCTTATTTATTTTTTAATATTAAATTATTAAAAATTCATAAACATAAAATATAGGTTATAAAATGTTATATTTTATTTTAATTACATAATATATTTTTATCATTAAAATTTAAGTAATCTATTTTTATTTGAAAATCTTTTTTAACAAAAGAAATTTAAAATTAATATGTTTTCTTTTTAAATATTTTAACTATTTTTTTTCTATTTATGTAAAAAGCTTATTATTTATAAGGTAAATAAAAGAATTTCATAAAGTATCAATATTTTTTTTGGAATAAACCAAATTATATCTATATAATATTAAAATATTTTTTTAATAAACCAAATATAATATTTTTTTAAAATTACTCATATGTTAAGGGATTATATATATGATATTTTTTTAAAATTACTCATATGTTAAGAGGTTAGATATATGATATTTTTTTAAAATTACTCATATGTTAAGGGGTTATAGGTTAATAATGACATGTTACCATTAAAATGATAATACTATAATTCATTTTAATTTTTTAAATGCAAGTTTTTTAATATAATTAATAAATTAACAATTAAAAAATGATAAGATTAGTGACATAAAGATTATATAAATTTGAAGCTAAGTGTTAAAATATATTAGTGATTAATCCTAAAAGAAATTAGAAATTAAAATCTATTAATCAATCTTGGGCATTGGGTCACATATCTAGGGGTTGCATTTGAGTAGGAATGCCTATGGCTAGTAGGTGAATTGTCCTTTATAGTTTTGATCCAATAAATAAGATAGCAACATATACATTCTTCCTTTATTATAGTTTTGAAAGAATGAATTATATTTGTTGAAGTTGATTTTCTTTGTTGTCATCTTGCAATTGAACATCTATGGTTATGGTTGTTGGCTTTGCATGCATTACTCACAAGTTGTTCACTTGCATAAAAAAACATATTTGAAATATTTTTGTAACATCCTGTTGCAGTTGCAACTGTTTTCCCAAATTTTTGAAATTTTGGACCCTTCTTTTGGTTTTGTCTTGTCTGAGATTAGTTGGATTCTTGAACTTTTTTCCTCTGCTACAATTTTGGATGAATTGATGCTAACTTTTTCTTCCATTTAACGTCTGAAGTTTGAAGTTTGATTTTGATGATTTTTTATCGCTGTTGAATGATGAGTTGACGGTTTGTTTCCACTGTATCAGAGTTTGAGTGAACTATCATTCCAGTCGCCCAACTGAAAATCCTCTCGGTTTATTCATTAGAGGAAATTTCGACTCAAAATGGGCCTTTTAACTTTTATTCAAATTCCATGTCATCATGTGTTAGCCAATGAATTGCTTTAAATTTGAAATATCGTATAGGTCTTAAACGCTTTTTAATATAAATTTGGGGATAGGTATCATAAAAAAACTACTTTTCTTGTTTGTATTTTTGACATATCTCCCCGTCTTTTTACTCAAATTTCGATCGGGAGAGCTCGTTGGATGCATAATTAGATTCCGCATCCAACGAGTACCCACTCGGCATACTTTTGATGGACCGCGCTACCCCAAAAACAAGAAATACCTGAAAAAATGAAATGATGATGTCATCATTTCATTTTTTCAGGTATTTCTTGTTTTTGGGGTAGCGGGGTCCGTCAAAAGTATGCCCAGTGGGTACTCGTTGGATGCGGAATTTAATTACGCATCCAACCAGCTCTCCCGATCGAAATTTGAGTAAAAACACGGGGAAATATGTCAAAAATACAAACAAAAAAGTAGTTTTTTTCTTTTCTTCCTCCAAAATTAATAAATATTATTTTATTATTTTAACTATTATTTTATTAATTCATTTTAGGAGGCCCATTTTGAGTGAAATTTCCTCTAATGTGAGTGTTTAATGATTTTGATTTTTGATGATCACTGTCGGAAGTCAGTTGAACAACGAATCGAGGCACTAGTCCTCTTTGAGGCCGCCAATTCGGAAAACAAATAATGAATGACCCAATGTAAATTTTTGTTTTTTCGTCGATGCATGTTGATCTTTTTGTTTTATTTTACTGTCGGTGTTTTTCGTTTTCGCTGTCGGAACTATTTTGTACTGTGCATCAGAGCCGTAGTTCCTTACAGAGCTGCCGTTGTGGAAGCTAAATGACGAATGTTCCGAGGGATAGTTCCTAGTCTTGCCAATTCCATGTTTTATTGCTTGCCATCGTTGTGGCTTTCCAACGAACTATTTGCCAACGCATTGTCCTTAGTTCTTCCGACCTCCGATGCATGGACAACAATTTTTAATGCTTTATTTTGCCGACGTTTTATTTCGCCCTGGAACCCTTAGTCTATATGTCATTCGCTGTTGTGGCTCCTCAGCAGACTAACCATCCAACGTATAGTTGTTCAGTTTGCCGATGATTTGTTGCGATCTTCGTTGATGTTTTCGATTGCTGTGGGACCCTTAGTCCATGTGATTTTCGCCGTTGCAGCTCGTTGATGAACTAATTGTCTGATGCTATGGTATGATCACCCGCAGAAGTAGATTATCTGCCCGATGCTTAGTATGGCGGAGATTTCCCGTGGATGCTAGTCGAGTCGGGGTTTTATTCTGAAAGGAAGAGTACAGCTTGGGTTTTGGGTTTTGAGGAATGTTGGTTACATGCTTTCATCGGAGGGTTTCATTTTAGTTCAGATGCGGTCTGGATTGGGAGGAAGAATTTGTTCTATCGGGCATGTGTTTTAGTTTTGAGTAGGGGTTTTAAGCACAAACTTGCAGGATTTTCTTTTTCCTTGACATTCTTTATTTTCATACATTAATACTGTGTATATTTTATTCTACATAATGCATGTATTGATACAGTTTTGTGTTACTCTGTTAAATGCTAAATGGTCTAAATCTGCTATTTTCATGACAAGATGCTTACCGCGAGTAGGATGTGTTTAAAAGACAAAGTAGAAGGGAGGTAGCAAGGAAGAAATTGGCTGAAGAATGAAGAAGCATAAATAGAGAAAAGAAGGAGAGAGTCAAGTCTGAGCTCAACAGGCTCTAGCAGGGGACTAACAGATTACTAAGCAAGAAAAAAACAGGGCCAGCGGATTTAATAACAACTGAGGCTTAGAAAAAGTTTATCATTGATCAAGCTGGTCTCTCATTATAAAAAGCGCTATTAATTTTTAATGAAATGTAACGTATTGCCTAAATCATGAGCACTCACAAAAGGACAAAATTGTGAGGTTAAAGGGTTGAGGAGCCCAAAGGTCACCGAGGGGCATCCCAAGAGTTTGCTTGTAGTATAAGTATAGGAGAGTTAGAGAGAATCTGGGGACTTTTTCCCGGTTATATTTGTGAAGACATATTGTAAGAAGAACTATTTCCTTTTGCAATAGATAATTACAATTTGCCTATTGGAGAAAGCTTGGTGGAATGTTCAAATGTTGTGCTATGGATTTGTTGAAGAGGAACTATTTCATTTTCAGCTTTGTGTCCATTAACTGTGAGATCATTCTAACTTTTTGAACCTATGTTCTTGTATGAATGTTCTCTGGTTTATTTTATGAAAATTTCCACTATGAGTAATGAATGTTGTTCATAAACAATTGGCTATCTGGTTGTTCAAATATCTTTAAATGTTCATGTGTTTTGAAAGAAGTATCAGCTATCTGTGATTTTTCATAATGCATGTACAAAATACATTACTCATTAATAAATGATAATTTTTCTCCCTAGGGATAGGTTAGGTAGTTAGTCGTAATTTCTTGTTGTGTGTGATTTAGATGCGAGAGAGTTTAAGACGAGAGGTAAGAACCTGCACATCACATTGTGACTGCTCCTCGTATTCTCTATCAATATGCATTTTAAATAGGCACTTGCATATCATACTTAAAACTAAAAACACAAAAATATACACGGTGGACCGGGCCGCAACCGGTAAAACCTTTTATTTTTGTTACTTGACCTACGGTAGCCGGATTGCAAACCGGACGGATTCCCCATACCAAACAGTAACGGGCTAGTTGGGAACGTTTACTGGGGAGAATCCCTTATTGTTGTTGCCTACGATTTTCCAGGCCTCAATAGTTTTGGCGCTAGAAGGAGGGCCGCCAATGCATGGCTGGCCGAGGAAACCCGTTTCCTTGAAATTACTCCACCAGTGATAGTTCTAAAACCAGTTTGTTTCCCAATTCAACTCCTGAAGAGAAGTGGAAGGAACACTTGTATTCTGTTGATAACGAAGTTGTTAATGATATGAGAAGACATACCAGGGCTTATGTAAAGAGTATTGGAGGATTACCCATTATCCCTAATTTACCCCGAAGAGAGTACAAGAAGAAAGACCGTCCCATCTTGGAAGATTCAGTGTTGGTTGTAGATTTGGAAGAGTTGGTAGAAGTAGCGTTACAGGAAGTTGTTTAGCCTTTGAATCAAGTAGGCCCAAATATACCTTACGGTTCACTTGTTCATACTCCTGTTCATTCACCACCTCATTCTCCACCCAAACTCATGGCAGGCGTAAACGCAAATCATCCACCCAACCCACCAAATCCACCACTTGCTTGGAAATCCAGATCACCTTTAAACCTAACACCTCCTTTGCATGACTTACCTCAGGCTTTTGAGAAAATGCTGCCCAAATTTGACCCAAGTGAAAATATTTTAGTAGATGATCACTTGCAAAGATTTTACTTGGCCATAGAAGGATTAAGGGCTGGAGAACACAAAGATGTAATATGCATACTTTTTCCACATACCTTGAAAGGGTCGACAACTTCTTGGTATTTTGCTCTACCTGCAAACTCAATCCCAGACTGGGATACTTTTGAAAGAATATTCAGAAATAAATATGCAGCCCAGAAAACTCATGCAGCACTAATGAAAGGGTTATGCACTTTGAAGAAAGAAAGAAAAGAGAGTGCATAGTTTCACCCATAGGCTTTCTACTTATCTTAAGAATTTTTCTGCAATTGATAAGCCTTCTGATAAAGTTTTGATTGAGTACTATACTTCAGCTCTAGGGCCTGATTTGGCCATGTTCGCCAAAATGAAAGCCAAGCCTACATTGTCGGAAACTTATGAAGAAGCTGAGAGGGTAGAAGCTGAAAAAGAGAGCATAGAAGGTTATTCTGAGCCTAAGGAGGAGCAGTCACGTGACCTTGAAGGAATGTTGAGAATGATGCAGAAACTATCTAATAGGGTGATAGATTTGGAAAAAGAGAAGGAGGCTCAGAAAGCATATAAGCTTTACTATGAAAGGAGAGGAGACAACAATCAATCTAAACCTCCTCCATATAGTCCTGCATCAATGAACCTAACGGAGATAGGTATGGATAACTTCTACACCTTTCACCAGCAGCCCCATTCTGAAAAAAATTGTCCTCAATGGATAAATTCAATGACACTAGTAATGAATTAGCTGTTGGACTCTAAACTAACAGAGGCTAATGATGAGGAAGAAAAGGATGATGCCACGTGTTTATGGGACTGTGTCTCAATTTTTGATACAAAGGATGAAGGTACCCTGAAACAGGAGGAGATATCAGAAACAAACGTGACAAATAAAAGCCAAGATTTGTTAAACAAAGACAATTCAATACTTCCAAAGATTAAGAAATTTCAAGACAATATGAAGAAAATACAGAAGAATAACATAGATGATGAAATACCTAAACTTACCATTAGCAGTCAAGATCCGAAACAAGTCAACATTGAAGACAAAGTGGGTAATGTCAAAGAAGACCTCAAAGCACCTGAAGGACCAGAGGAAGAATTTCCCACCAACAACCAACCTGTAGAAGAGATTGTTGAAGCAAGTGTGGGAGGTAAGACTAGGTTTAAAACCCCACCATTCCTTCTGACTTTGGAGATTTTAAACCATAATGTGCACAATTGTCTAGTAGACTTTGGGTCATCAGTAAATGTTATGCCACTTGCAGCCTGTAAGAAGATTAATGGACAACCTAAACCTACTGACTGGCAGGTAACTCAGTTAGACAGGACCAATGTGAAAGTAGTCGGGGAAATGGAGGATGTCCTGATTCGATTGTCTACAAATAAAAAGATATGTCAGTACATTGATATTGTAGTAGCAGACATACCTGATGCCTATGGACTTATTTTGAATTGAGACTGGTCATCAAGACTAAATGGGTATTTTGCTTCAGATTGGTCACACTTGTGGTTGCCCCAGAAGGGAAATCCAAACCAGATTAAAATATTAAGAGAGCCCTACATGAAGCATAATGTTACTCAGCTGGAGGGTAAGAATTAACCAGTGATTTCTATGTTGGGAAATTATCTAATTGAACTAGAATCAGGAAACTACCAAGCGAAAGAAGCTAGCAGTACATCAGACACCCAGCCCAATCTCCTTCAGTTTTCACGGGCTGATGAGATTGATTGTAAAATAGTAGTTTCAGTTTCAGATATAGTTTTTTCAAGACCAGTAGATGTAGTTTTTGATAATGGGTAGGTCTTTCTCATTTTGTAGTCAAGCCTAGCCCCTTAACTTACAAGTTCTCTGATTTACAGGGGTGGGCAGAGGACTAACCAGTTAGTGGTTTAGTTCTGAAAATTTATTTTTCTTGGTTTTTATGTTTCTTGATTATCTTGTACATAAATAAATTGATTTGGTTGTTTATTTTGATTTATTTTATTTTTGTTTTGCTTTAGTCTAGATTTTGATTGATTTCAATAACAGGAGGCAAACTTTTGGTTGCATGGAGAGCATCAGAATTTTGGATTAACTAAAATCCTTGATTATGAGACTGTGTACTATTGTATTATCTGAAAGAATTTATTCTAGTTTAATGGTTTTCCTAAATGGCTATGAACACATTGAAGTCCTACTTAATCCCTGTAAAATAACTGAGGATCAAAAGTTCTGGAATACTATTTCGAGGCTCCATCCATCTCACACTTAAAAATGTCCTAGGGGGTTACAGCGAAAGACCCATGTAGAGGAAGCAAGGTAAACAATATATTATATATAAATGATCCCATGCCAAGAATTGAAAGCCAAAAGGCAGATAAGACTAAAAAACTCCTATGAAAGAAATATGTATCAAAACAAAGTACTGAACCATATAAGTACTAAATTGCCAAAGTTCTTCTCCATCCGTGAGCTGAAAATCAATACATCTCTCACATAAAAGGACACTATGGATAGAGGAGCCTGAATAAAAATTCAGAAAGAAAGGCATGCAGGAGGACTCAAATGAAAGGACAAAAAAGTCCAAAAGCACAAAAAGTGCAAAATGGCATGGGAATGAGGAACAAATGAATATTTCTGTTTACCATATGTTACGATCCTGTGGTGTCCAAGTTGGAAGCTACCTGAAGACAGAGTTAATAAATAAAACTCATCTTCTTGGCCTCAAAAGAGTTATCTTGACTTGGAAATCTTAGTTTCCATTCTCCTAAATTGGACTATCGTCAATGATTAAAAGTACATATATTTGGCATTTGGGAAATCCAAACATCTAGAAGAATTTAACATGTTGGTTTTATTGTCAAACAGTCTGTTACTTAAGGAAGAGATTGTCCAGAGATCTAGGTTCACTAGGTAGTCTCCAATTGTTGCAACTGCAACTGTTTTCCCAAATTTTTGAAATTTTGGACCCTCCTTCTGATTTTGTCTTGTCTGAGATTAGTTGAAATCCTGAACTTTTTTCCTCTGCTACAATTTTGGATGAATTGAGGCTAACTTTTTCTTCCATTTAATGTCTAAAGTTTGAAGTCTAATTTTGATGATTTTTTATCGCTGTTGAATGATGAGTTGACGGTTTGTTTCCACTGTATCAGAGTTTGAGTGAACTATCATTCTTGTCTCCCAGCTGAAAATCCTCTTGGTTTATTTGAGTGTTTAATGATTTTGATTTTTGATGATCACTGTTGGAAGTTAGTTGAACAATGAATTAAGGCACTAGTCCTCTTTGCAACCACCATTTCAGAAAACAAATAATGAATGACCCAATGTAAAGTTTTGTTTTTTCACCGATGTGTGTTGATCTTTTTGTTTTATTTTACTGTCGACGTTTTTCATTTTCACTGTCGGAACTATTTTGTATTGGGCATCGGAGCCGTAGTTCCTTACAAAGCCGCCATTGCGGAAGATAAACGACGAATGTTCCGAGGGATAGTTCCTAGTCTTGACGATTCTGTGTTTTATTGCTTGCCGTCGTTGCGGCTTTCCAATGAACTATTTTCCGACGCATTGTCCTTAGTTCTTTCGACCTCCAATGCATGGATGACAGTTTTTAATGCTTTATTTTGCCGACGTTTTATTTTTCCCCGGAACCCTTAGTCTATATGTCATCCGCCGTTGCGGCTCCTCAGTAGAATAACCATCTGACGTATAGTTGTTCAGTTTGTCGATGATTTGTTGCAATCTTTACCGATGTTTTCGATTGCTGTGGGACCCTTAGTCCATGTGATTTCTGCCGTTACGGCTCCTTGATGAACTAATTGTCCGATGCTATGATATGATCACCCGCAAAAGTAGATTATCTGCCCGATGCTTAGTATGGCGGAGATTTCCCATGGATTCTGGTCGAGTCGGGGTTTTTTCTGAAAGGAAGAGTGCAGCTTGGGTTTTGGTCTTTGAGGAATATTAGTTACATGCTTTCATCAGAGGGTTTCGTTTTAGTTCATATGCGGTTTGGATTGGGAGGAAGAATCTGTTCTATCGGGCATGTGTTTTAGTTTTGAGCAGGGGTTTTAAGCACAAACTTGTAGGATTTTCTTTTGCCTTGACATTCTTTATTTTCATACATTAATACCGTGTATATTTTATTCTACATAATGCATGTATTGATACAGTTTTGTGTTACTCCGTTAAATGCTAAATGGTCTAAATATGCTATTTTCATGACAGGATGTTTACCACGAGTAGGATGTGTTTAAAAGACAAAGTAGAAGGGAGGCAGTAAGGAAGAAATTAGCTGAAGAATGAAGAAGCATAAATAGAGAAAAGAAGGAGAGAGTCAAGTCTGAGCTCAACACATCCCTAAAAAATTCATAAATAAAAAAAAAATAATTATTTACTATATGTAACTCTATATAATGTACATAAAAATCATTTACTATATGTAACTCTATATAATGTACATTAGAGGAAATTTCAACTCAAAATGAGCCTTTCAACCCTAATTCAAATTCCATGTCATCATGTGTTAGCCAATGAAATTGATTTAAATTTGAAATACCATATAGGTCTTAAACAAATTTTTAATATATATTTGGGGATAGGTATCATAAAAAAACCACTTTTTTTTCTTTCATATTTTCGACATATCTCCCTATGTTTTCACTCAAATTCGAGGGGGAGATCTCCTGGGATGCAGAATTAAATTCCGCATCCAACGAGTACCCACACTGCTTACTTTTGACGAACCCTGCTACCCAAAAAACAAGAAATAACTGAAAAAACATGATGATGACATCATCATCACTTTTTTTTTAGGTTTTTTTTTAGGGGTAGCGAGGTCTATCAAAAGTATGCACTGTGGGTACTTGTTGGATGTAGAATTTGATTCCACATCCAACGAGCTCTTCAGATCAAAATTTGAGTAAAAACACAGGGAGATATGTCGAAAATACGAACAAAAAAGTAGTTTTTTTCTTTTCTTCCTCCAAAATTAATAGATATTATTTTATTATCTTAACTATTATTTTATTATTTTCTTTAGGAGGCCCATTTTGAGTTGAAATTTCCTCTAATGTGTGTTGTTATACTTCATGCTAAATATTAAAATAACATAGGTTGATCTGCATGACTAAAAATAATAGGTTTAAATGTTTTTTATCAGCATGTGTCCTTTTACGACATCATGTCGAGGCATTAAAATGTTTGTTATAGTTAATTTTTACTTCTCTGTGAAAAAACTGCTTCCACTTTCTAGCTTGATCCTACCTAAGAGTCGAGAAGGGAAAAAGGTCACAAGTCTTACTTAGCGATTTAGTCTAACGCATGAACCTTTGATTTTCTTTGTGTAGGTGAACTTGCCCAAATTTTAAGTTGTTTTGCTTAAGATATATAGTCCTATACTACGAGGAAAAAATACATCCCTAAGTTGGGCACCAAGGTTTTGGAAACAACCTACAACATAACCAAGTTTTAATCTACATGTTATACCATAAACCTATACTCCATCGTGAGGAAACTATGCGAAAGTGCCTATACCTTAATGATACGATGGTTGAATTAAATGAAACAGGTGTAAAGGACATGCATTAAATGTGTTCACATGTTGGCCATGTGGAGGCCGTGAAAACCATAGTTGGCATCCAACTTACACTAAGCAAAACCCTAGGGTTTTATTTGGATGCTAACTGAGAGGGTTTTCATGACTCAGTAAGACTTGTAGCTCTGCCCTTCGTGGCCTTGTGGTTACATTGAAACTTGTTATGCATTTAACTCAAAAGCCTTAGGGCTTCATCTCTGCACCTATTCTTCTCTGTGAAAGTGATGAATTTCCTTTGGTAACACCTTGAAATTGATGATGTATGGAAATGTGGAGTCATAACGGCTATGCCACTTTTTAAAATTTATGTTTACCGTGTATCTAAATTCAATTATGTTACTTGTTTTGAAAGATGGTTTATGCAAGAACTTGTGAGGGAAATTTACATAACTCTATGCTTACTCTATCAAAACTGTAAATTCGAACGTTTGTTCAAAGAATTACGACTATGTTCATTTTCAATAGATGTATTCTATTTTGTTTATCAGTCCTTTATTTTTCGTTTTACAACTTGCAAATTTGTTTTGAACAACATGGCCATGAGCATTTTACACTATCGTGCTTGATTTGGTTTAGGGTCATAGGCCTCTGTCATGCTAAATGTTATAATGAGCAAAGGTTTGAAAAAGGGAAGAGTCCCGTGAGGTTTCTTGATAATGTTTTTAGTTCTGTAGCGTTGTTTTGCTCGTCATTGTTTCTGATTTTACAACAGTTAGCCAAAACCAAGCCGACTAAACTTGAGTTTAGGGATCAGTCCATATTAAAATTTAAGTTTCACTTTTCATGCCGACCACTTTTCCTTTTTCCTCTTGTCGGTGAAACTTGTCTATCTCCCGACTAGACAAGTTTATAAATTTTAGTCGGTCTTACTACTCAACTAAATTTACTTCGACTTACTTGTCAGTTCTACCGACCGGTTTTTACCTCGACCACTTGTCACTTCGACCAAGTCGACTGACTTCTTCTCTTCGACCAATTTGGCTGCTTCGACCAAGTTGGTTGACTTCTTGTCTTCAACCAAGTCAGCTCACTTCAGTCAGCTGACTCAATTGACCACTCAAGTCGGTTCACTTTGGTCGAAATCTACAGAGTATGTTTCTTAGTCTAAAGACTTAAGAAATTGCAATTGATTTTCACCTGTGAGTAAGATAGAGTAAAAATGGACACATTAACAAATCCAAAGATCTTATAAAAAACATATGCCCAAATATGTAGGAAGACTTGAGTCGACCAATGTGCTGTAAAACCTGGAACTTTCACGCAGTGAGAATTTTATGGGTTCTTGTTCTTTCACTTAACAGTAATTGTAAAATACATTTACAGAAGTAAATATGGAAATATGTGTGGCCAAATAATCATGCATTCAAACATAAACTATTTCATATATTTAATTATGCGGAAATAACAAAGTATTACAAACTTGTCAATTACAAACTGGTCGGTCCAGACTTGTCGGTCTACAGAGCTTTGACTCTTCGACTAAATCACATACATAGAAGCTTGAGATTCAAATTCACTTTCTCACCTTGAGTTCCTCTAGTGTCTATTGTCTATAGTCTCTTGTGTCTGTGTAAACTGATTTACAATTTGCTTCTTCTATTTATAGGCAACCTAAAAATTGCTTCTGCATGGGTTGACTGACTCACTATTAAAGACTATAATAACTATCTACCTAACAACTTAGCTTCAGAAATAAATTCGACATGGTATACATTGCCGAATCGTGGACTCTTCCTTTTTGTCAGACTGACATACAAGATCTTGACTTGTACAGACTCTGACAGAGTCGGTTGAGAGTCAGTTACATATCTGCGAGTAATTACATTTTTCCAACATAATTAACCTGTAAGACTTTAAAAGAAAACGGTCGTGAGGCCTTTACCCTATCATGCATGCTAAAAACCAAAAGGCCGTAATGCCTCTGTTAAAGATATCTCTGTTCCCTATCATGCATGTTAAAAACCAAAAGGCCGTAATGCCTCTGTTAAAGATATCTTTGTTGGTAAAAATCCACAACAATGTTTTATGTTTTTAGACAGTCCGTGAAGGTTTTCTATGTAGTAATAACTTATTGTTAATTAGTACATCTATATCTTTGTCTTGATGTGATAGCATGTGGCTATGGGGTTTCTGAACATGTCACAAAACTGTTTAACATTTTATAGTAAATGTTTTTATAGAAAGAAAAATAGATTGTAAGGCTTTTACTATTATAGTCTGAACTTAATTCCCATATTGTTTTTCTTTGAAGCATAAGCTAACAGGCCATAAGGCCATAAATATATCATGTAACCTATATGCTCCAGTTACTAGGCCATGAGGCATCTGTCAATTTGTTCTTAAATTTAATCTATTTTATTTAGGTAAATAAGCCCTAAGGTTGTCATGTTTTTTTTTTTTTTTTTTGTTTCCTTCTGTGCATTTTCTTAAGTGAAAATGATAATATCAAACTACCTTGGGCCGGTAACTCGTGATGTGGCCTGTGGATAATCTCGATTTGGTATTTTTTTTAAAATTTAGCCATAAGTAATTGAAAAATTTTAATTAACAAGAAAATCCTAACTGTACTTAAATGTTAAACCTAGCTTAATTTCTGTTTAAGAGTTTGAGAACTTATTTAACCTAGTTGTAAGTGTAGAATTGTGAGGCGAGAACTTTGGCTTAAAAAAGTGGAATCTTAAAATGATGTTTCTAAGGTAAAAACATTCGTTTTCATGTTATTGTTATCATAAATATGTTTAGAAGGCAGGTTATAGATTTATTTTATTAAACTAAATACATTGAAAAAGGATCTGTAAAGTTTCGAAAGAAATCCAAACACAATCCAAAAGAGTTTTAACATCTTAAACTAGCATTTCTAACCAATATCAACATATTTAAAATCAACTAGGGAGAGATGACATATGTGAACTATAACTATTACAACTTTCTTTCTAGAGCAATACCAATAGTTAACAATTAATCATTTGTAAATACTGAAACGTACTTAAATGAACAAGATTCAAATACATAGTTGAACCATAGATAATTATAAACAGCTAGAACCTAGATAAGATGCAGAAGGGGACAAACACCCAAATGAGACTCTTCCACCCAACCTTCTCCTGAAGCAGTCAATATTACTTTCTTAGGACCCCTGAGCCTGTTCACTAAACCACTAGGACGAAGATCACTGGATAATAGCCCACACAACAACTTGCTACAATTCAACACTCAGTAGTAGACTTAACTCAGCAATTCCACTTTAGCTATCCCCTCATCAAATTCCTTGTGTGCCCGACTTTTTAGTTTGCTGCAATCACAAGGTACATTCACTTGAAACATAATGAGGAGTGAGCCTCCTCCTCAATTTGATGGTATTTATAAGATTTCCTAGGTATTTGGGTCACTTTTGGAATTAAATGATCCACAAGCTCAGTTCCCACTTTCATGAAACATGACCACAATTTTAGGGATTATGCTTCGTGCAACAACTAGTATGTGTCTGTTCTATTTAATTATTAAAATAAATAATTCTTCAATTATAGTCATCCTTGACCAACTTGGTCATAAAACTTTACAATAAATTTAGCATATTTTTTTTTTCTGAAATAAATAAGAAATATTTATTTCTTAGTTTTAGGTGTGTTACAATTTCTAAGCATTAAATAATCAACCCATAGTGGGGGCAATGATGTTCCACTCATCCAGGTTCATTTTGCTCAAAGATATGACATGCTAAGTCTTGTTAAAGGTGGGTATTTCACTTAGAGAAGAGCAATTTTGTCAATCCTTGTGAATTGAAGGTGTTGGGTATGATACAAGGTGTTATGCCAAGTGGTTTGGGTGCATTGGCATTAGGATGAAGAATTGCACTTGCTCCTATGCTCTTAATTCCTGAAATGAGATATATATTAATATTTATGCAGAAGAAATTAGTTGGGAAATCTTCTTGCTAGTGAAGTCATTAATTGAAAATCACACTCACCAGACATTGCCACCACCTCACTCTTATTTTATAGCTTAAATATTTTAATCAAAAGAATCACTAATACAAGGTCAACTTTTTATAGATCACTATATAACCCTTTGAGTACGAGGGAATAATACTACTAATAATAAATTTTATAGCATGTAAAATTAATAATTTAAAGTTATTTAATATTTATTTTAAGAAAATATAAAATAGAATACTAAATTACAATTTCTAAAACATTTTTGAATTAAATGAAATTTACTAAAATTATATAATATCATTTTATTTTAGAACTTTTTAAAAGCTCTTCAATTTAATTTTATTCCTTTATTTATTATATCAAGGAATATTATAGGTTGTAATACTTAGTAGTATAAATCTATCTTAAACCTAGATCTACCAAATATGAAGAAATATTCATTTTCTTTAAAACATAGATTTTTTTAAAATATTTGAATTCAAGAAATTTTGGTTAGGTTACAACATCTCTAGGTATTATTGGGTTGTAAAACATCTAACTCCTCTAGATTTAATAAACAATTTTGTTTCCAAAAATTGTTAATAATAAAATTGACATTTCATTTATCAATTAAACAACCGATAAATTTATTCCTAAAACAAAATGCAAAAACTATCTACTTTGCAGCTATTTTCCTTGTTTTATATCAATATTTAAAATTAAACATTATACATATATTTTAATATATTTAATAAAAATTTATTTACATTGAACGAAATCAAATTGTACATCATACATCTCTTGAAAACATTTCAATACCTAATTTTTATTTAAACCTGCAATAGCCCTTCACACGACCTTGTTTTTCGAATTTTATCTGCAGGGACTGTCATCTTCATTAACTCGATAATACACGACACATCACTTTCCACAAGCCCGAGAATGCCCACGAGCTCGCTGGGCAGGAAAACAGAGACGAGAAAAACAAGAATAAAGAAATGGAGTCGCGATGGATCTCGAGGTACACTTTAACAGTTCGATCTTCGAGTTTACAGAAATATGTAGTTCAACGGTTCGAGCTCGCATTGGTTCGCAAAAAAAACCAAGAAAAACAAAAATAAAAAGTTGGAATAGCAATGCAGGATGTTGAGGTACGTTTGTTTAATATTGGTTCAATTTTCGAGTTTACAGAAATTGCACCCTCTTGAATTAAGTATCAGTCTGTAGCAGGTTGATCTAACTG
Organism: Pseudotsuga menziesii; assembly: GCA_001517045.1. Classification (NCBI taxonomy): domain Eukaryota; kingdom Viridiplantae; phylum Streptophyta; class Pinopsida; order Pinales; family Pinaceae; genus Pseudotsuga; species Pseudotsuga menziesii. The sequence goes on along the minus strand of LPNX010802579.1, from coordinate 140,216 downwards.
TTAAAGCACTTAATCAACTGTATTTAGTGGTTCTAGTTTACAGAAATTGCACTCCGTTGAATTAAGTATCAGTCTGTAGCAGGTTGATCTAACTGTTATAACACTTATTCAACTGTATTTAGAGGTGATCAAACAGATTGCAGATTTTCTGACAAATTCTTTAAGAGTATGCAGCTCTGTCCTTAGCTCTTGTCTTTAACAGTTCTTATCCTTTCCAGATGTCCAGATGTCCACAAAGCCCTGACAAAATCTGTTGTATATTTTATGATCTGAAAGCTGAAAAACCAAAAAAAAAACCTAATTATTTATATATTTAATTTACAATAAAATCTGAAAATTTTATTATTTATTTGTTTAATGTTGGAACACTTGAAAATTTGAAAAACAAATGGTACCTAGTACTTACCTACATATTATAATGACATATTTAATTTCATCTAAATGTTGGATCATCTGAAAAGTTAGTTGTTGCAGGTCAATTAATGGGGCAGAGCAGGTATTGTGTCAATTAAATTTCAATTATTGGGGCAGAGCAGGTAGTGTGTCAATTAAATTTCAAGTTGCTTGAGATTCAATTAGTATTATGCATCCTGCTGTAACATTAATTAGTTTACAACAGGCTAAATAATTTGGAGCTGTCTAACTAGGGGATTTTTTAATTTTCAGGCTCTTTGAATCAGGTAAATTTAACTCACAAAATCTTGTAATTTTTGTTATTTGTTGGGCTATTTTAAGTGCAGAAATAAAATCATCTGACATAAAACCCCAAACATCCACATTCTGTAAAATTTATTTGTTTGAATGTTGAACCACTTGAAAATTTGAAAAACAAATGGTACCTAGTACTTACTTACATATTATAATGACATATTTAATTTCATTTAAATGTTGGATCTTCTGAAAAGTTAGTTGTTGCAGGTCAATTAATGGGGCAGAGCAGGTATTATGTCAATTAAATTTCAAGCTGCTTGAAATTCAATTAGCATTATGCATCCTGCTGTAACATTAATTAGTTTGCAGCAGGCTAAATAATTTGGAGCTGTCTAACTAGGGGACTTTTTTTAATTTTCAGGCTCTTTGAATCAGATAAATTTAACTCACAAAATCTTTTTTGTTATTTGTTGGGCTATTTTAAATGCAGAAATAAAATCATCTGACATAAAAACCCCCAAACATTAGCATTCTGTAAAATCTAGCAATATTTTTTTAGAAATTTTAAGAATTTCCTAGAAATTCATAACAAAAACTAATAAATAAAAACCAGCCAAAATTTATGGGAAAATAGTCCTTAGACAACTCGAAATAATTTCCGCACTCTTAACTGAATTCAGGTCTGTGTGGACATCTAGAAAGGATAAGGACTCTGAATTCCTTTTAAGAGGACTGACCATGCTGAGTCAGTGACACTGTAGTACTGTCGGCAGAATGACTGGGCGTTATTGAGAACCCTATCCAACTTAAGATAAGTATCTAACCTCTCCAGTCCACAGCCATTCCAATCCAGTATTCCAGTCTCTGCTTATTGATCACAGATTGTTTGTTTGTGAATATGGATTTTCGTGGAGTAGCGAAGATTCGCAGCAGCTGTAGCGGAGCAGGATCGATCTCTGCACAAACCGTTAACGCAGTATTATTATCATCAGCAGGTTCTGATCAGGCCCCAGTTCGCCTGGGTTTAGGTGACCGGATTGACATGATGAAGATGATGGTGTCCCATATTCCTCTGAAGATTCAGCATAAAACAAGAAGATCAAGAAGTTTTCAAGATCATAAGAAAGGGATATCAATAGTGTACTGTGCCCATGTCCAAACATGCATGCAGGGCTCAGATCAGTGGAAGAAGACTAGTAATCTGTACCATGTTCTGGGATTAACGTTTGGGGCAACCAGGGAAGAAATAAAGGCATCATATCGAAGACTGGCCAGACTCCATCACCCAGACGCTGTGCCTCCTGATGGCAAGGATAAATCTGCCCAGGATTTTATGGACATACACACTGCCTATACCACTCTATCGAATCCTCATTCAAGAGCTGATTATGACCGCCTACACATCACCTGCATGAAAAATCGTTGGGGGGCACGAAGCTGGGAAACAGATCAGTGCTGGTAATGGCAATGGATTATTAATCAGCATTGCTCCATTGAAAGCGCTATTTCTAGCTGTGAAAATCTACTGCTGTTCAGGGACTAGAAAATGATAGTGGAGGCATCAGAATGAATATTCAAAATTTTCTTCTGCTGGATTTCGGATCAAGGTCATTGAAGAACAAGTCTGCAATTGAAACCGATACGCTATGTACTGGAATCATGCACTATGTTCCACATCTCTTTCCCACATCTTTCTATAGAACATAATCCTGTTTCTGTTGTTTTGCTGTTCTGTAAATCCAAAAAGAGAAAAGCTAATCTTGAGAAACAAGATAGGATCAGCTTTTGGAATATGGATTATTATGCTTTTGGTCCAATTTTTGTGGGGGTGGGGGCAATAATAGGATCAGCTTTTGGAATATATTTCCAAGTGGATTATTATGCTTTTGGTCCAATTTTTGTGGGGGTGAGGGTGATATTTTTGGATTCTAAATGGTTAGAGGAGTAGTGTTTAATTTAATGGTAAATATGGTGATTGTTTTAAACATAAGTAAATAAAATAGAATGGGGTGTTTAAAAAAATAAAGCTGATTTTTGTAAATACAGAATGGTGTTTGTGTATATATCTTAGAATTTGAGGGTGAATTAGCATTTAAGTTTTTTTTAGATTGCAATATGATGTTGAGACAATGTATTTTGATTGATTTTAAGGCACTTGCTAAAAACTTCAAAATAAACTAGTATAAAAGAAAAAATAATATAAAAAACAACTATAAGTTTATAAATGGAGAATTCGTAAAGCTACCAATACAAGAATAACTCTTAGATAATGCATGGATGCATAGGTAAGAGATTTCTGATAGTCAACAAGTAACAAATAACTTATTATTGATTTATGACACTTATGACATGTAAGAATTTACCATCCACAAGTTAAATAGTTGTGTTAGTCTATAATATGATATAGTAAAATCGAGTCTATCCAACGAGAAGTATCCAGTCATGAAATCCATTCCAGTTGAATATGTTAAGTCTGTATTGGTAAATTATTAATATGCAAGCCAATTGTTTCCTAAAAAAATAAACGTGTTATTATAAATGCAGAAATATAAAATGTGTTACTATAAATATAAGAATAAGAAGGATGTTATAAGCTTTGACAGAACCTAGAGAAAGGGACCATCCAGATTACATCAGCAGCTTTGCTCAGCCATCTATAAATATAAATATAAGAATAAGAAGGATGTTATAAGCTTTGACAGAACCTAGAGAAAGGGACCATCCACATTAAATCAATAGCTTTGCTCAGCCATCTGTGAGAGATGGAAGTTTTCTTAAGAAGTGTTTCATATTTATTTATAATTATGGTCTAAAACCACTTATTCTAACATGTCAAGGTTTGAGAGATGGAAGTTTTCTTAAGAAGTGTTTCATATTTATTTATTTATTTATAATTATGGTCTAAAACCATTTATTCTAACATGTCAAGGTTTTTTTCATTTAAATGTATTATAATGTTTATGATTTTAATTATTTATGTGTATATGTTTTTAATGTATTATATGTTTATGATTTTAATCATGAATGTGTATATGTTTTTAATGTATTATATGTTGATGATTTTAATTATGTATTTGTATGTGTTTTTTAATTATGTATGTTTATGTCAAAGTTTTTTTTATTTAAATGTATTATATGTTTATGATTTTAATTATTTATGTGTATATGTTTTTAATGTATTATATGTTTATAATTTTAATCATTAATGTGAATATGTTTTTAATGTATTATATGTTGATGATTTTAATTATGTATTCTTATGTGTTTTTAGATAGAATATATGTGTGAATAAACAATGTTGATCTTGTAAATTATTAAATGTACTTTTGATAAAAATTAATATTTATGTTGATAGACTTTTTTTTATTTAAGATTTGGGGTAGACTAAGGTATATGTTTTTTTTTTTTAATCTAATGAGGAGGATGAAATAGGTGTACTCTTGAGATTGATTTTATGGTAGTTGTTTGAAATTCAAAATAAACAATTATATAAAAAATTTAATAACTCAAAGTTGAACCCGTTTAACTAGAAGAATATGAGAAATTAAAAAAAATTCCAAACTCTCTTCCATTCCATTATGTGCTATTACATATTTATTTGGATATGTATTTTTATTTGAGATTTGGGGTAGACTACTCTATATGCTTTTTCATGTACTCAAGATTGATGTTATGGCACTCCTTTAAAATTCAAAATAAATAATTAAAAAAAATATAAAAAAATAACTGGAATGAATAACTCATAGCTGATGTATGGATTACCAACAACTAATGGCATAGCTGAATATGAAATAATAAAAAATACATAAAGAAAAATTGATAGTTGATAAATGGATACTATGAAGAAGGTAGGTGATAACATGTAGTTAGATATGGATAACTAAGAGTTGAACCCATTTAAATAGAATCATATGAGGAGTAAAGAAAATTCCAAACCTTTTTCCATTCCATCTCTATTTCTCAACCATCTAATTTCTATTAGGATGATCCAACCACAAACTATGTAAGTGTATTAATTGTCATAAAATTATATATTAATATATATAATATTATGAATATTAATATTACACATTATTACAAACATTCTTATATATATTCTTATATATATTAAAAAATATTAGTTTATATTTGTTTTAAAAAACAATTGCTTAAATTTCTTTAAAAAAATATTATGTAGTAATTATTTTGGTTAGGTGTAATTTATTTAACATGGTTAAAAATATTCTTTTATATATTTGTTTTCAAAAATAGTATTGTATATTTGTTTTAAAATTTAATTGCATATTTGTTTAAAAAAAATTATATGGTAATTATTTTGGTTAAGTGTAATGTTTAATTTTTTTTATTATAATATAATAATATTTTGAATTGTTTTGGTTAGATGTAAAATTTAAGCCGTTGATAATCATAGAATCTATTGGTTGGAAAAAAAATTATTATTATGATTATTAGAATTTTTTTTCAAATAAATTATTTATATCAATAGAAAAATAAAACATGTTAGAGAAAACTTTGATTTTAGAAAATTGGATATAACTACTTTTTATAATGAGCTTCACATGTCTTACAAGAATAAGGCTTACATGGGAAAATAACAATCTATCCTACAACTACTTAGGCTACATCTAATTGACCTAAATTTTACAAGAGGAAAGTGAAAAAACTAGTATATCTTAACTTACATGGATATTTTAACATATTTACACAATAAATCAAATTAAATTAAATTTACAAATATATAAATTTTATCTATTAAATAGGTTCATACCTATTTCAAGTTTGATATTTTCTAACAATTACATTTTACATAATAAATCTGAAACATTATGTTTGTTCAAAAGGCCTTTTTATACATAAATATTTTAAAATTAAACATATACATTTATTTAATTTTATTTATTAAGAAAATTATCTCTAACTAAATCAAATTTTATATAACTTTTAAAAATAAAGAAAAACTTAATAATCAAATTTATAAAAAATAATTAAAATTATATAACTTTAAAAAATAAATAAGAACTTAATAATCAAATTTATAAAAAATAATTAAAATTATATATATATAAATAGCCTTTTTATACATAGATATTTTAAAATTAAACATATACATTTATTTAATATTATTTATTAAGAAAATTATCTCAAACTAAATCAAATTTTATATAACTTTAAAAAATAAATAAAAACTTAATAATCAAATTTATAAAAAATAATTAAAATTATATATATATATAAACTCGTTATTTATTCAATACATAAATTTTATTTAAACAGGCAATAGCCCTTCTCATGAGCTTGTTCATCTACAATGGACTGTAATGGAGTAGTCAAACAGGAAAACAGAGACAAGAAAATAAGAAATAAAGAAATGGAGTCGTCATGGATGTCGAGGACGTTAGTTAATAAGCATTTTGGAGTTTACACAAAATTATGCAAGCTTGTAGGGCGTTTAAAAAGCATTTTGCAGTGTACAAAAAATATGCCAAGAAAATAAAATATAAAGAAAAGGATTCGTCATGGATCTCGAGGTACGTTAGTTTAATAAGCATTTTGGAGTTTACACAAAATTATGCAAAGCTTGGAGGGCGTTTAATAAGCATTTTGGAGTGTACAAAAAATATGCAAGTTTGTAGGGCGTTTAATAAGCATTTTGCAGTTATGTGTTTAATGTTGTTTTACTTGTGGTAATATAACTGTTAAATCTGATTCAATGAACAATTTAATTTAATTTAAGAGTTTAAATCTCATTGCAGCATAAGTACACTGAGTACACTGTTGCTGTTGAACTGCAGTAGGTATCTTTACTTTTTTTCAATTTCTCAGGAGGTCCAACATTCAAAATAATACAAAACAAAATTTTCAGGTGGAATGAAATATGTAGGTAGGTACCATTTGTTTTTCCATTTTTCAGGTGGTCCAACATTCGAAAAATTCCAAATGATCCAAGTTCCAACATTTGGATGTGAATTAAATATATAATTACCATTTGTTTTTCCATTTTTCAGGTGGTCCAACATTCAAAAAATTCCAAATGATCCAAGTTCCAACATTTGGATCTGAAATAAATATATAATTAGGTACTTGTGTTGGTTTTTCAGCTTTCATATGATAAAACATACAAAATAATAACAATTTCTACCAAGACTATGTGGACATTTCCAAAGGATAAGGAATCAGGACCGTGTGGACATGTCAAAAGGATAAAAACTCTGAATTGCTTTTAAGAGGACGACCATCCGGAGTCAGTGACACTGTACTAATGTAGGCACAATGACTCGGCGTTATTGAGAACCCTATCCAGCTTGTGATAAATATCTAACCTCTCCAATCTCTGCGTATTGATCACAGATTGGCAGCAGCTGTCAGTTAACACAGTATTATTATCGTCAGCAGATTATGAGGCCCCAGTGCGCCTGCGTTTAGGTCATGGGATTGACATGAAGATGAAGGTATCCCCTCATCTGAAGATTCAGCATAAAACAAAGACCAATAAGTTTTCAAGGTCATAAAAAAGAGACATCAATAGTGTGTACCATGTTCTAATCTGTACCATCCATGTTCTGGGATTAAACTTTGGGGGCAAAGGAAAGAAATACAAGCATCATATCGAAGACTAGCCGGACTCCATCACCCTGCGCCTCGTGACGGGAAGGATAAATCTTATGGATAAATAGCAACTAATAAAATGGGAAGAGCCCAAACAAATGAATAGCAACTAAGAATGGTTGAATGTACAATAGTATATATATATGTTGTATAATTGAAGGTTTTAACTGATAATATCTACTAAAATGCAAATATTCATTAAGATGATGTAATGTTAGTTTTTTTTTTCCAATTTTTTTCTTTGGCCTTGATCAAGTTTAGGTTAGGGATACAACACCTTACTGCTACAACAAGTATGTATATTGAATAAGCATACAATAAACATGCTTACAATAGAATGGGGGCACAAACATGCCTATGACAAAGGATTACAACATGAACCAAAAACTCAAAAAGGAATCATGCACCTCATTATCACATATGCCCAATTATTAGCATTACATTCTTCATGCATCTTTATTGCAAAAACAAAAAAACAATTGTCATATTTTAACCACTGGGAACCAACTGTATAGGTACCACGGAGTACCACCCACTATGCTCACCAGTTTTTGCTTAATCCAAAATTAATCCAACAAAGTGCTATAATAACAAATACAATATAAAAATGACAATTTACAACATAAGATACTTGTGCCACACATAAATTTGCAAGCAACAAATTATGAATACGGCCTCGTATCTTGATCATGTACAAAATGGTGTTTGTATCTTTTATATCACTTCTACTTCCGTGTTCATGATCATTCTTCCATTTTGTTCATGATCATTCTTCCATTTGCAAATTCTAAGGAATAAAACTATATTGACTTCACAAAACTCAATATTTCCATCTTTATTCTTAACCATACATTTCAATTAGCATTCAATACATTAAATGAAACCTTTTTATAAACTTTGACATATTTCCTTTTAAATGACCCACACCAAAATTTAAATATGAATTTGTCATTTGACTTAGGACTGTTTGCTGGCTGTTTTATTTTATTTTACTCACGCTCATGGGTCTCACGTGATCATTCTTTCTTCACTTTATTTCTGAGGCTTCTGTTTGCAGCGGGTTTGCAACGTTCCACTTTCAAATCTTATTTCATACTAATTTCACAATTTATACAGTAGCCATCTCTTCTTTGGCCTATCTATATTGGTTGACTTCTTCAAACAGAATGCAAAATTGTTTTATGCTGACTCTATGCTGACTCAGACCCTTAAGATTATTACGTGTGCGACGAGCCAACTGTTCACGCAATATTTCCACGATCTTGGAAAGAGGGCTACACCTTCACGCAGATTCTCTTTCAGTTTTGAATTATCCCCGGCTCGAACTGTGAATCAAATCTCCTTCTTTCAAAGTTTTTTCTTTGTCAATGAATGATTTCGATACACAGTGACAGGATCTGTTTGGGAGAACCAATTCAGCGTAACCTTCTCTGCGGGACTCAGACGATTCAGCCTTCTATTCTGCACGGATGGAAGACACGAAACGAATGAGAACCAATCAAGAATGGTTGAACTATTTATTTATTAGTATACAATAGTATATATGTTACATAATTGACGGTTCTAACTAATACCGGCTAACTGATTATGGAAGTTAACTGAATCTAGCTAACCTAGACTAACTAATGCGATTACTACTTCTAACAACACAGTGCATATACCACTCTTTCGAATCCTCACTCAAGAGCTGATTATGATCGCCTACACATCACCTGCATGAAAAATCGTTGGAGGGCATGGGGCTGGGAAACAAATTAAAGCTGATTATGATCGCTACACATCACCTGCATGAAAAATCGTCGGAGGGGATGAAGCTGGGAAACAAATTAGGGCTGGTAATCATTGCTCCATTGAAGCGCTATTTCTAGCTGTGAAAATCTGCAGCTGTTCAGAAACTAAAACATGATAGTGTAAGCATCAGAATGAATATTTGATTTTTTCCTTGCTGGATTTAGGATCTACTATTAGAAGACCATTGAATAACATGGTTTCTATGTAATGGAATCCTGCACTAAGTTCCACCTCCCTTTCCCACATCTTCTATAGAACCTGTTTGGATCAACTTTTGGAATATATGTGGATTATTATGCTTTTGCAAGATGGTTGAATTTCTTGGGGATATTTTTGAATTCGAAATGGTTAATTGGAAATATGTTGATTGTTCTACAATAATGTTTTAAATATATATTTAAAAAGGGTAGGGTAGGGCTTATTTAAAAGTTGTAGTGGTAGGGTTTTTGGTGGTTGTGGAGGTTAAGTTCATTACAATTTACTTCAAATACTATAGGTTATAGGTTGGGGATTGCTGTATAGGTTATAGGTTGGGGATTGCTGTAGGTTAGGGGTTGAGGGTGGGAGCCATTGTGAAGGATATTTTTAAAATTAAAAAAAAAGTGTTTAAACTTGTATAATCTTGTGTGTCATGGGATATAAAATGACCCAATCTACCTCAAAGAAATTGTTAAAATCTGAAATAACATTGTTTATAAAAAATTAAAATCTTTAAGAATAATGTTTAAACTTGCATAATATGGATGTTTTTTTTTTTAAATATCGAAGAACAGTGTTTAAAGTTGCATAATTTAGTTAGTGTAACACAACCAATAAATGTAAATTATTTCTCTTTGAATATGGGCGCCGGCAAGAAGCTGCTACTCAATTATGATGCAATGCCAGCGGGCTTAATCAACAACGTGCATGCGCTCCCGCTCCCTCTTCGGACTAACGAACCTCCACGCGAGATTGCCAACGTGGGCAATAAAAGCGCGCACACTCATCTGGGCTTGCACGCGCATCTGGACGCGTGCGTGTTGGGCGCGATAGCAAACATGGACATGCTCTCATCTCTGTGAATTAAAAAAAAAACAGTGGAGGTATTGTTTTTTAGCAAGCCGCGAGCATGCAAGGAGGAGCCAATGACCCCCAAGGAGATGAATTCGACCCCCAAGGAGCCCAACTAACTTGTGCAGATCACCTAAAACGACGCTGGAGTAAGGTAAATAGAGTAGGAATGCAATTTTTTTGTTTATTTCATTGTTTTGATACTGTAGGTACAAATTACCTAACCACAATGACCAATGCCAATAAACCATCCGAATAAATGAATGAAACAAACCAAACGGAGGACCCAAACCCCAAATTAAACGAAGAAAACCCCAAAGATGAATTGCACGGGGATTTAAACCAATTAAGAATTTTGAGTAATGAATTGAAGAACACAAGGGAACCCTCTCGGGTTTCCCTCGCCACATTAATACAAAACATTATAGAATCTATTAACATTGTCCACAGTGAGATAACCCATTTGAGCGAATATAGGGTTCGAATGAGAGAGCATTATAGCACTGGTATATCCAAAGAGGATATAAAAAAACCTAAATATCACAAAAGCCCAACTGTGGAGCAAATTTACAGATCCTAGAACATGATAGCCTCCAGATGTGAGGAAGAGGCGAGTTTGCATGGACTGGTGTAATTACTAGCAATGGAGAAAAAACTGGAGGAAGAGATGGTTCATGGTATTCGACAAGCCTCCATGCAACAATGTCGAGGTCCCACAGTATTTTCTCAGGAAACTGTGCCGTGAGTTTGTGTTAGGGTTCCGTGTGAACTACTTCAACATTACCGAGTTCCAGGGCGTCGGTTTTGGCTCAGCCCAAGATTGACCTCATGCCCATTGAAACCCACTTAGAGGACCTGCTGCACCTAAGCGAGAGCCAAACCCGCCTCCTCAACCCCCTGGGTTAGGTAGTGGGCTAGATGAGATCCATGAGTTCGTCAAACGTGCCACACGACACCTTCTCAGGCATACCACATTTGTGGCTATGTCCTCACAGAGCGAGCATGACCCCCCTGAGAGACACACTTCTGCATGGTCTACTGGTGGTGGGTGAGGGAGAGTAGCTACAGGTGGATCCATCTAGCTCGACGAGACTAGTGCCACATCGTTGTTCTTGTTGTGGGCATCCATGCCAAGTTCTCACACAGGAGCATGGCACAGAGAGCTACTACAACAGGTTAGACATTGTTTTATTTAATGCCATAATTTCTAATAAATTTAACTTAGAATCAGATGTTGATGACTTGATTGTTTTTAATGTACAACAATTCAGTGCTGAGTCTCCAACACACGGATGGGAGGACGTTGGTTCCTTCAACATAGACGGAGCCATGGCAGTTGCAGAGGACATCGCGACACCATACACACAGGTAGTTTTCTTTGAGTAATTAAATTTAATGTTAGTAGTTAATATTGTCGTCCAAGATATGTGTCTCTCTTGTAATTTGTTTTAATATTTGTATCGTGTTTATTGTTTATTGTTATTTCTCTGCGATCCTGGTTTTCTAACAAGGTCATGAGAGAAAAAAAACATTCTACCACACTATCTTAAAATTCATTCAATTCCTTCAAAAATGGATGAAATGTTCTCTTACCTTAATTGGCAACAAGCTAGGAAGTATGTTTGACATTGGTGAAAAAATGAGGGGCCTAGAAAAAACTTACGTGGGAAACATTTACATGGAGATGCACGAAGATGATGGGTTAGATAATTAAATTGGTAATTAATGAATTGGGTCTTAGTTTTATTGTCAATAATTGAATATGTGAAAATAACCATTATCTGCTCAGTATGCTACCTATAATAGAAACTTAGAAGAAAATGTACTAAGAAGGGTATTCTCAATTAGGATATCTTAAAAAATTAGGTTTGAAATTGGAGGAGAAGAGAACTCATAGCCATGTCAACTCTCTAGACCAGAAAGGAAATGAAGCATAAGCAAGGTTTACCAGGGCTAACTAGTCAACTAATTCGTATATAAGGAAACTTTAGCATCAATAATGGATACAATTTTCAAAGATATAGTTAGGGAAAATATGACAAACAGTTACCCTACAAATCATCCCTCCTTTGATATTGCAAAAGACAAGCATATAATTTTTGAATATCATTTCAAGGATCGATGAAAAATTCTAAGGAGTAAGCCCATAGACATTGTGGATATTATCTAAAATAGAGAAAAATGTAACATCCCTCAAATTCATAATTTAAAAGAAAAATTATTATGCAAGTTTGGGACTCTTGTTATCACCATCATATCATTGATGTTATGTCACTTGATTGATTTGTGACTTCTATTGTATCACTAAATTAGTTTTTGTCAGTTGTCGCATATTTATTTAAATTGTCAGACCATATTTAGTTAATATTAGGCGAATTGAATCTAAATATTTTTGTGCAAATGAACAGGTGTTTGCAGGATTGAGTGACTAGCCATCCCCACCAAGGATCAACAGATTCCCTTGCGAGCAGGTATCTTGTAATAAAGTATAAATTTAATTTCAGTTTTGATGGATTATATTCGTATAGTTATATTTTTTTATGTACTAATACACGATGCCATGAATATGTATGCAGGTCCCACCACAAAGGCACATCGGTGTCACTATCTCTCCATTGACTGCCTTTTTCCCACCATATATGCCAGGTGTAGCCCCAAGCATACATGTCCCTTTCCCTGCATCCCTCCCCACACCATTCCATCCATCCCTTGCCTCCCACCCACCACCACACTTCCATCCATCCCCCCTGCCGCCCCACCCATCCACCCCCTCACTTGAAGTTTCCCATGTTTCCACCCCCCCCTCCAACCACATTACACCATCCATCCAAATTCACCCATCCCTCCACCCCATCCTAGACCTCCTCCCCCTCCTCCATATTCCCCCACCACCTTCATTTCCTCTTCCAGGGTGGCCCATTCCATTCTACAACCACTTGGCATTTATTGCTGTACATCACCACTTCGCCCACTCCAGTCCATGCCCTCTCCCACTGTGCCCCCTAGTGTTGTAGACAACATCGATGTGGCTACATCTTCCACTATGCCATCCACCCTAGCATCATAGTAGGTTGTACAACCCACTGCTCCACCTGCCAGCCCCCAGGACCAGCTTGTTGTGTTCACGGTGAGATTGATTAGTTTATGAAAATATCGTTCAATATTAACGAAAATTAACATAGCAATAAATTGAATGAGTTATCTTACTGTTTAAATGTTGCAGGGTGGCATTTCTGAGAGACTTGGATCACGGAGGAGGGTAGCCTGCTCACCACTTATGATCTCGTCTCAGGTGAGCTATTTAAAATTTGAAAATGTAATTTTGATATTTAAATTGTGTTTTATACTTATATAATTTCCTGTAGGAGTTGAAATTTGATTGTTTTCATTTCAGAGCCCAAGGGGAGGTGTTCGAAGCAGCTGAAAGAACTGAGCTTCCTCTAGCTCGAAGAAGAGGAAGATCAATTTTGGAGTTGGACCTGAGAGCTCCGAGGGTGGGAAGGAGGATTGAGAGAGCCTCCTATGTACACTAGCCATGGTGTGGCATTTTGGCACGAGTTGCCATATTTTGTATAGGGCACGAGTTGCCATACTTTGTATACGACACGAGTTGCCATATTTTGTATATGATTGGAATTTTTTGTATATTAATATATCATTTTATACTTCTTTATAGTAGTAGTTTACAATTGATGCGCTTGCAATAATTATTGTTGGCGAAGCAATAAAGTCCATAATTTCATAATAAAATGCATAAAAAATTTAACACTGTAGGTTAGTTAACAAAAAAATACACAAATGCATAAAAATACAGTCTTATTCATTGTCCAAATTGCAATAGAAAGCACTTGTCTGCCTTTGGTATTTACATAGTAATTCTAACCTTTTGTCTTCTACTCCATTTTCTATCCTTTACTAACCCTAGGACTGTCCATCAAACAAGACTATAATACTACCTATTAGGAAGCCCTAAGACACACCTAAACCATTCTATTCTATCCTAACCCTTGCTAAAACACTTGCACTAGACTCCTACCTTTTCCTCTCTCTAAAGAAAGGCTTATTCCCTTCATTTCCACACTACTTAGACCCCCACAACTCTCCCTATATCTCTGACTGTAATATCCATTTTGGACAGCCCTAGAACACCACTAACTCATCCTAAGATTTCCTAACTTATTCACTGTAATACCCTATTTATGGAAGCCCTAATAGCCTTCTTACCCACCTGTCATATCTTAAGGTCACTTCCTTGCCTTCCTATCTTACCCACTCACTAACGCCTCACCTCAAATTTGTCCATAACCCAATTTAAAGTGGCACAAAGACACCCTAAAGGGACTGTATATAAACAATCATTCCCAGCCATACTTAAACAAATTTGACAGTGGTATATAAACATCCATAACTTGGCAAAATACTAGAAAAGTCCTTGAATTGCTTGCAAGTCATTGTGTCATCAAAATCCAAGTGAATATACTTCTTATCATTCCTACTTGACTGGAAATTACATCTTGGACTGTCATAAGACATTTTACTTGGCTAGAAATTACATCTTGGACTGTCATAAGACATTTTACTTGACTGAAAATTTGATTTGGTTTAATAGTCCCATTGGCTTGGAAACTTGTCACTTATAAAGTTGTTTATCACTAATGTTTACTTAAAAAGATTGTACCTTTGTCTTGGTTAGCTAAAAAATGAAATATAGGACTGCCATAATGCTAAATGCTTGGCTGAAAATACTTTTATGTTAGTTGCAAGAGAGGTTGACTTTGTATGATATGATGATAACGTCCCATCAACACCACCAACATGCTTCAACCACATGCATAATTGAAATGAAAACATCCCATAATGATAACGTCCCATAAAAATTGTTCTTCCTTGACAAATAAAAAATGAAACAAGTTCATGAATATGTGTCTTCTATAACGATCTATTGAGCACTTGCAATTTTAATGAGCTATTGTACTTGTTGCAATTTTAACTATTTAAGGGTTAGCATGCATAACCTAGGGTTTAGAATCAATGAGGAAACCCTAACCCTAACTGAAGTTTAAAGGTTAGCATGCATAACCCAGGCTTTATAATCAATGAGGAAACCCTGATAGGTAATATCCTATTTAGGGAATCCCTAATAGCCTTCTTACCCACCTATCATAGCCTAAGGTCACTTTCTTTCCTTCCTATCTTACCCACTCACTTCCTATCTTGTCATCCCTATTGAACCTTCCTTTGGTAGTGACATGTTCTCTTTGGGTGTATAATAATGGTTTGAAGGGTCATTTTGGATAGCAAGTTCCTTTTATTTCAAATATTTTCCTTAGTCATCATCTTGATGGCCTACACAAATGAATGATGACCTATCCAAAGGTCTGCACTTAGGATATCTAACAAAATAAACACCATTAAAGTTTACTTAACAAATTCAACCCAAAATTATCTCAAATTAGCATGCATAACCAATGCTAGAATCTACCCAATCATAAAGATAATATAAGCTAAAATTCAAATCTCCACACTATAATTGTTTTAGTCGTTAGGGTTTATAAACCCTAATCATCTTTCATCATAGAAGCACATGGCATTTCAGGCAAGTCTAGCTAGGGTTAGCATTTCAGGCAAGTCTAGCATGTAACTATTCATCAATTACAATAGTGTTAGCTAGGGTTTAATATAACAAAGAAATTCAATTAAGAACCTAGGGTTTAATTCAATTGTAACAATTTGATAATTTGAGTATTGTTCCTAGCATTTGCACACATTGGTATTTGCATTTGTGAACATATGAAATAGTAAGTAGTTCATATTCATCCCAATAAAATTATTTCATGTATGTGCATAGCCTAGGTATAGGGCCTTTTGGTTTTACTTAAATGATACTAACCAATCTAATGATATATACCTAAAGAGGTCATAAAACCCTAGTTCCATCTCATAACTTGTGAACCCTAGTTATAATATGCAATTTGTAGTTCATGAAACCCTAGTTGGTTTTCAATTTGTAAGTGTAGCCTAGGGATATATGGCCTTTTGGTTTCTACTTAGATGATACTAACCAATCTAATTTGATCTTCAAACCTAAAGAGTTCATAAAAACCTAGTTTGTAGTTCCATGTCTCAATATGTGAACCCTAGTTTTATTATTCAGGTTGTTGGCTTATATTCTAGTACATGAATAATATAATGCTGCAACATGTGCTTTCTTAGTGATATCTAGACACATTGGTCCATGAAAACATGAGGGGGAGGGCCATTTTCAACCCAATTTATAATATGCAATTGTAGTTCATGAAACCTTAGTTGGTTCAGGATGTGTACATGTACATGTGTTTCTACTTCCATCTCATAACCTGTAAAGAGTTCAAGAAACCCTACCAACTAATATAACATACCATAACATACTAACATCATACCATTCTAACATACCATACCATACTAGCATACCATACGATACCCTACAATACTAACACCATAGTACATACCCTACAATACCCTATGATACTAACATCATACCATGTACTAACATACCATACCATAACATACTAACATATAACATACCATACCATTCTAGTTCCATCACATAACTTGTAAAGAGGTCATAAAACCCTACTTCCATCTCATAACTTCTCAACCCTAGTTATAGCATGCAATTATAGATCATGAAACTACAACATGCAATTGTAGTTCATGAAACCCTAGTATGAAAGTCTCAACAAGATTGTAGTTCATGAAACCCTAGCATGCAATGGTAGTTCATGAAACCGTAGGTGTGTTTCTCTTTTCCATCTCATAACTTGTAAAGAGCTCATAAATCCATATTTTCATCTCATAACTTCTCAACCCTAGTTATAGGATGCAATTTGTAGTTCATGAAACCCTAGTATGCAATTGTAGTTCATGAAACCCTAGTATGAAAGTCTCAACG
The DNA here is from genome assembly GCA_001517045.1 of Pseudotsuga menziesii. NCBI lineage: Eukaryota > Viridiplantae > Streptophyta > Pinopsida > Pinales > Pinaceae > Pseudotsuga > Pseudotsuga menziesii. Next base: position 123,187 of record LPNX010802579.1, on the reverse strand, counting down.
AGATTGTAGTTCATGAAACCCTAGCATACAATGGTAGTTCATGAAACCGTAGGTGTGTTTCTCTTTTCCATCTCATAAGTTGTAAAGAGCTCATAAATCCATATTTCCATCTCATAACTTCTCAACCCTAGTTATAGCATGCAATTTGTAGTTCATGAAATCCTAGTTGGTTTTGGATTTGTACATGTACATGTGTTTCTACTTCCATCTCATAGCTTTTAAAGAGGCCACAAAACCCTAGTTCCATCTCATAACTTCTCAACAATAGTTATAGCATGCAATTGTAGTTTACAAAACCCTAGTTGGTTTTCAATTTGTACATGTACATGTGTCTCTACTTCCATATCACAACTTTTAAAGAAGTCACAAAACCCTAGTTCCATCTCATAACTTCTTAACCCTAGTTATAGCATGCAATTGTAGTTCACAAAACCCTAGTTGGTTTTAAATTTGTACATGTACATGTGTTTCATTTCATAACTTCTCAACCCTAGTTATAGCATGCAATTGTAGTTCATGAAACCCTAGTATGCAATTGGAGTTCATGAAACACTAGTATGCAAATCTCAACGAGATTGTAGTTCATGAAACCCTAGCATGCATTAAGGTATCCAAACTATAATTGTTTTCCTCATTAGGGTTTATAAACCCTAATCATCTTTCATCATAGAAGCACATGGAATTTTAGACAAGTCTAGCACCAGTTTCGACGTCAACATGTCTATCCTAGGATGACTCCTCAAACCCTAGGTCTTTGTCTATTGCATCAACACAAGCACCAAGACCTGCATGGAAAATCAACTAAACTTAAAAAAATCTTCTTTTAAGAAAGGAATCAAAAGAAGCTTGAGACTTATCAAGTTAAGTTTTCCATGGTCTTTCCCTAACCTCCATGTATCACACAAGAACAAGACTACAACATCACCAAAGACATTAGCTCTTTTCTTTGTATCTTCTACAAGGTTGGAACCCTAATTATACCTCCTTTTCCTTGGCAACAAGAGCTATAGATTCTGCAAGACAACCATCAATTCCTCTAGTATTATATCTCCTTCTCCAAGGTTTACTTACATATATAAACCCTATTGTCCTCATGCATATCCAAGTTTCATCATGTAATGCATTCCTCCTCTAGTTGTGTACCACATCTTCTTGTTCCCAATGCTCCTCAACATATGTGTCAGAGGTGGTTACAATGCTCCAATGCCTATCCTCAATATGTGTGACAAGGTGGTTACTATTCTCATTTGTTCTCCTCTACATGTGTGTGAAGGTGGTCACTATGGTCCAATATTTCACTTATCTTCATCCTAATATCACAAGGCAACCCAACAAAATAAACCCTAGTCCAAGTGTACGTTAACACCATGAAGATACATCCCTTTAGGGCACTCTTTCCAAGAATATAACATATCTAGAACCTATTATTACAACAAATTACAACATCAATAAATCTACTGAGCAAAACCCTAGTTTATGAAACCGATGCATAGTGGAGTCATTGGGCCTTGAAAACCTAGTGGAGAGGGCCCACTAGAGGTAATGGCATGCCAGGAGACCCACAAAGTAGACGGCTCGTCGATCTGACCTACGGTTTCTGAGTTATGTTGAGTTGCAAGTCGCATGAAAATGCCGTTCAGGGACACTTGGTCACTCTCAGTTCGGGAGCGAAAAACCAAATGGAGCAGCAAGATTGCATGCCGTTGGATCTGAAAGGTGTGTATGTCCAATACCAACATGTGAACACCACCAAGAATGGAACAGAGGAGGGTTTTTAAGAGTTGACCCACCAATGTGAGAGCTGCATTGAAGGAACTGAGCAAAACCCTAGTTTACAAAACCGATGCACAGTGGAGTCACTGGGCCATGAAAACATGGTGGAGAGGGCCCACTAGAGGTAATGGCATGCCAAGATACCAACGAAGTTGATGGCTCATCGATCTGACCTCCGGTTGCCGAGTTATGTCGAGTTGCAAGTTGCATGAAAATGCCGTTCAGGGACACTTGGTCACTCTCAGTCCGGGAGCGAAAAGCCAAATGGAGCAATAAGATTACATGTCGTTGGCTTCAAAAGGTGTGTATGGCCAATTCCGACATGGGAACACCACCAAGACTGGCACGGAGGAGGGTTTTTCAAAGTTGACTCACCAATGCGAGAATTGCATTGAAGGAAACTGAGAAAAACCCTAGTTTACAAAACCAATGCACAGTTGAGTCACTAGGCCATGAAAATGCAGTCGAGAGGGCCCACTAGAGGTAATGGCATGCCAAGTGACCAACGAAGTTTATGGCTCATCGATAGAACCTCCGATTGCCGAGTTATGTCGAGTTGCAAGTCACATGAAAATGCCATTCAGGGACACTTGGTCACTCTCGGTCTGGGAGCGAAAAACCAAATGGAGCAGCAAGATTGCATGCCATTGGCTCCGATAAGTGTGTATGGCCAATTCCAACATGGGAACACCTCCAGGACTGGCACATGGGAGGGTTTTTAATATTTGACCCACTAATGTGAGAGTTGCATTGAAGGAAACTGAGCAAAACCCTAGTTTATGAAACTGATGCACAGTGGAGTCACTGGGCCATATAAACACGATAGAGAGGGACCTATAGAGGTAATGGCATTCCAAGAGACCAATGGAGTCGATGGCTCATTGATCCGACCTCTGGTTGTCGAGCTATGTCGAGCTGTAAGTCGCATGAAAATGTCGTTCAGGGACACTTGGTCACTCTCAGTCCGGGATGACATGCTAATTGTTGGGCATGGTAAGATCATTATTAAAAGGTTGAAGAAGGGCTTGGGAAGTCAATTTGAAATGAATGCTTTGGGTCCAACAAAAAAAATATTGGGCATGAACTATATTTATCCATAAAAGGATAGAAGAAATGTTATAGACAATGTATCTCTTAAACATGAACAACTCTTTGACCTTGCTCTGTGTTATACCTTTTGCTTTCTAATTCAATTCTAATTATTGAATCAAATAGAATAAGGATAAAAAATTACTAGAATAGCAATTAAAATTTAGATATGAAAGCATAATGCACAAGTCAAATACCATTTCACAATATTAGAGCAATTATTTTTTGATTAGTAGTCCGATGCAACACAAATTGGAGAGAAAGTTGCAAAGATAGTGGTTTACCAGGAAGGAGATGTAGAGACCAATATAAAGTGTGGAGTTAGCAAACCTGTGAAGGGAATGATGTTTAAACTCCTGTAGCAAAGGTAAGAGAAACATGGGTGAAAGATTAAACCACTGAAGGGTATCTATTGAAGATACATGCATCAAACATTTTCACTTGAAAGTTACATTCAAATAATTCAATCTCTAATTAAAAAGAACAAAAGGAATTGAGAATGCAAATGATGAAAATTTGTATTCTTGCATAGTCAAATGTAGATAATCGTGTGCTTGTGCAAGCTAACACGTCAAAATCTGGATGCCAGTTCCATGAGTGGTTGAAATTGACAGCTACTATTAAAAGATAAGACGATCATGATAAATTACTCTGCTTTTTATGTGAACTCTGCAAAATCCTTTCCCTTTCCATCTATATCGATGTCATGTCTGAATATATAGCATGTATAAATACTTATTACCAAGATGGTGCATAAAATAGATCATACTTGGTAATAAGTATTTATACATGCTATATATTTAGACATAACATCGATATAGATGGAAAGGGAAAGGCTATTGCAGAGTTCACATAGAAAGCGGAGTAAGTTATCATGATTGTCTTGTCTTTTAATAGTAGCTGTCAATTTCAATTGCTCATGGAACTGGTATCCAAGTGGAGTGTAAGTGCAATTACCTAATTGCATTCAATATAGCCACATGGATCCTCTCTTTTGCTAATTCCCCCCATCAATCTCTCGTGCTCTGAATGAGGCAAGAAGTTACGTACCTTGGTTGAGTTCTTCATTGACATTGTCTGTAGATGGATGTTCGTGCCAACAATCAAGTTTGTGAAGTGATAGACCACAGAACCTGGTCTGTAATTCACAAATACATGCCCACTAGTTCTTCTTGATTTCCCATCTAGTGTAAGATATCCACCCTCAACCACCATTGAGCCAATAGGAAATTCATTTCCTTCATCATCAATCAATGATCCATTTAGGATTTGCTTACCTCGAATGCATCATGCCAACCAATAATCCGTGCCCCATTCATTGTATTTCGGGGCAACAACTACATATATGTGTCCTGGTTGTACAAGATCTGAGATATGGTCGTAGTCTATCAAAATCGTTGACTGACCCTCCTCTAAGTGGGTTGTTTCACCGACTACACATGGGTCTATTGCAAGTGACACACGATCCCAATTATCAACCCAATCCATGCATTCCCATTCATACCATTCACTACTGCTACAAGGGATGCAAAAGAAAGCAAGTTTCCGCGTCCATATTTCAAATAGGGGATTGTTTGAGATTTGAACCGAATGAAATATACTGTTCCTTGTACTGTGCCACAACTATAGGAACGTGATCTATCTATGTCAACCACATGCCAAAAATTCCTAAATGGCCTTCCTACCATTGAAGTTCGGTCTGGCATTGTTGCGGAGCACCATTGAACTATGGATTCTGCATATTTGATATGGGGGTTTCTGGTAAACCTCATCTCCTCCCTTCGTATTGCGGTCTTGATGCATGCACCAGCCCCGTCATCCTCACCTTTTCCATGCCCGGTCTCAAAGTAGTTCCATATATGCGACACATTATAAGTCTTATGTAACATACTCATCCATTGGAAGACTCGGGAATTTTTTAACTGGCCTGCACAACCATCTGACCATATCCAATGCTGATCCATCTATATATCTCCCTCCTTTAGTTGACCATAGAAAATTCAAAAATAGTGTTGCACATAATGCAGATCATGGCATCTGTCATCACTTATGTAAAATTTTGTCTCCTTTTGTATTATCCTGTTGTTAATGCTGCTCTTAGGGCCATGCCTATACGTAATATGTACCATGATGCTGACTTGGTTGAAATGGTAGTATTGAATCTGAATTTCATTTTGTGGGTGAAGGGTGTATTTTTCTGCAAAATCCACAATTGACAATATGGTCCCAATGGGAAATCTATCCCTGCCTTTTCTATACTGCTCAACTTTCCATCGCGCTACATGCACATGTTGAACATACTGCTCGGTTTTCTTGTAGAACTCCATCAAAAAATCACATACCCATACCTGTTTCCATGAAAACAAGGGTCACATTAGAATGTGACCTTTAAATAATGTATATGTAGAAACTGAACATGTAAGAGGAAAAACATGCAATAATCATTTGCACTTGTGACTTCCCCAATGTAATCTTTTTACTTTCCTTCGCACTATCTGATTGATAGGTTACGTACTTGAAGCTCTGCATCTCCATGCTCATATTTTCAAATTGATGCTCATCATTTCCATGAATGCAACAGTTCAAAAGAGCAAACCCACTGCACCTAGAACAATTCCCATATAGACATGATTTCTCATAGTATTTTTGTCCTTCATGCCTTGGACACATGATACTGACGATTAAAAACCACTTATACTATGAAACGAGAACTCGACACAGTTCTCGTTTTTCTCTCTCCTAATTTTAGTAGCTATTATTACCTTTGTTTCAAAAAGGGTTGATACTAGTATCACGCATTTTCATTTTGAGACATTTTTTTGGGAATTTGAATAATCTTTGTCGTAAAATATTTTTAATTTCTATTTTCAAGTGATTTTTTAGAAATTTAACAAATATCATACATTAAGAAACAAGTTATAATGAAAAACATATGCATTTTGCAATTTTTTTATTTAAAATAAGACATTTTGATGGACAAAGCAAGACATTTTTATTGACAAAATTGTAAAAAAATCAAGAAAATAAATACATTTAAAGTCATATTTGATGGATTTCAGAGAATTTTGTATAAAAATGATACGAGTTTATTTTATTTTCCAAAAAGTGGCCAATTCACATAAATTCAAGAAAAACTATACCACATGTATGTAAATAACATATTAAAAACATTATATATAGAAAATTTATTTCTAAAATAAAGTCTGAAAGTCAAAACATTACAAATATATCTTATCAAAAAATTGTCAAAGTTCACATTTTCTTCAAGACATGAAACTAACCAACAATATCATGCAGGCCAAATTCTTCATCGAAATTGGAATTTTCTGAGCTTGGATTTCTTCACGGACATCAATTTACTCTTTCATTAGGTCTTATATGTCTTCAAGATTCCCAAAGTGCTCCTCTACAAGCATCCCTCCTAATAGGGGTTGAAGCTCTTTTAACATCTTGGACACATGTGTTTCATTAAAATTAAAAAAAATTACATTAAAAAAAATTGCATCAATATTACATTATATTGAATTGGCCAATATAAATGAATGCAAATAACCAATTCAACTTATTCAATTCATTTATTCAATTTTTTTCATGATCTCTATTCATGTCGAATTATTTTTACCCAATCAATGCAAATGACCTATTCAACTTATTCAATGCGTTTATTTTTGTGAATAGACAAAATGGCTTGTTGCTAATGATGCCATGTTCATTATTGTCACAAAATATAGTAAATAGAGAAAAGCCATGGTTTTTATTAATTTCATTTATTCAACTCATTTCATGATCTCTATTCATGTCGAATTATATTTACCCAATGAATGCAAATCACCAATTCAATTTATTCAATGCGTGTATTTTTGTGAATAGACATAATTGCTTCTTACCAATGATGCCATGTTCATTAGTGTCACAAAATATAGTAAATAGAGGAAATCCATGGTTTTTATTACAATTACATATTTTAAATTTTGGTTTTATGTTCCGTGGTTGGGAAAATGTAAGTTAGAAAGGATAATTATTACAAGTTTTTCTCTTATATATGATTTTTTTAATTATTTAATTGTAATGAATATTTAATTAAAAAAAAGTCATTTACAAAATAAATATTGATATAGATAGTTGACATAGCAAGGCCATTGTTGGTGAATGGTAAGAACTATAACAATATATACCAATTTTTTTTTTTATTGAACGTAATAATATATACCATGGGGACAATCTAGTAATAATTGTAACAAATAAAGAATAAGTAGGTGTCGTATGGCCTCCATGAGAACATTCTGACATATAATTTGTCACTTAGCTGATGAAGCGAATCCATTCCTCTTTGTTGGGAACACCTCCATTCACAATGGTCACCACGTAGTACCCTGATGGAGCCACAGCTGAGTTCAGTGGAGCCGTCAAACCAACTAAATACCTGAAATGCAAATATTTATAGTAGGGAATAGTGGAATCGAACCACCAATCTTTTGCATTATTTCAGATGCTCTACCATTGAGCTATGGCCCTGCAACTTTTTGAAATACCAAAACTTGACCTCATGTTTGAAAGTATTGTAAAAAATGAATTGTGTTAAATTTGATCAAATTTTGAAGTCTCTTATGTTAACATCAAAATTAAATATTTAATATAACAATTAAAGTATAATATATTAAAAAAATCAAGAGAATTATTAGACTAAATACAAACTTTGACATTTTTTCCTAATCCATTAGGATATGTTAAAATAACTAAGAGTTGTAATCTTTCATAACTATTTGGATTTTTTTGTTTCCTTTCTTACAATAAATTATCTTTTCCAAAATTTTATGGTCTTCCTCTCTAAGTGCCCCATTGTAGGATTTAACATTAAGTTTATAAATGGAATAGTAGTTTTCAATGAATTATCTTTTCCAAAACTTTATGGTCTTCCTCTCCACGTGCCCCAATGTAGGATTTAACATTAAGTTAATAAACGGAATAGTAATGCACAACATTTTAATTAAGATTCTCTTTGATCAATTACCATATATTTGGAGGAGGGGCCACTCAATTACCATATATTTGGAGGAACGACCCTTCAGTGGTTTGATATAAATGGTTGGAACTAGGGATTAGGGTTATCTTGGCAAGAGAAGGAAATGATATACCGTGGCTTCTTATTTTTTTGGGAAAGCAAAATTTTATACAGGTCCTAGTGGAGTTGTCTTTGTTTTGACAGAAATAATAGTTTGTGAACATGAATCATGCTCAATCGAATTATAATGGTAGGTTGAATAATGATCTCAGTAAATGTTGTTATGCTCAACAAACATCATGAGAGGTGAGGTGATCCCTAATAATAATATCCTTATTATTGTA
>LPNX010802579.1:3438-114908 GCA_001517045.1 Pseudotsuga menziesii | reverse complement strand
TCTATGACATATAAGGTTTAAAATATTACGAGCAGGTTAAAGTGTACCTATTCTCGAATGTTATCATTCTCATACTTGAGAAGTTCCACATATATGGGCTGTGCCCCGTAGTCAATGACAACCTTTGTATGCTCAGAGGTTCCCTAGACTATATTTTTCAAAGTCCAGGCTGCTTCAAATTGCATTATCAAGTACGATAACAAGCTATCAACAATCATAGTGATCTATTTTTTAGCTTAACAAATGTATTATTTGCTTGAGCATGTTAAACTAATGATTATATATTTGATATTTCTACTAAATAATATTGAGTGATGTAAGAAGAATGAAGTTTTCTTCTGATCACGTCGAAATTGATATATTATCAATCAACATGTTTCTAAGAAAATTTAACTTACTTGAACCTGAGGCATATTGCTCCTCTTGAGAATATTGACAAGGAGAGGAACTGCACGAGTCTGGATGATTGCATCAACTGGAGGATGACTTGCTGCACAGAGAAGGAAATACTTAGTCTTGGGAAGATTTCCCTACTGAATTAAAAATATGCGATGTGGTAGGGATAAAAATAGACCCATAGATAACATATTTCACATGTGAATAGCACCGACTTCCTTTGCTTGAATATCTTCAGAAGCAAGCACTGAAACAGTCCATGGAAAAGTGTGTAACTGCACCAATAAACATTTGCATCAATCATCACTAACATAAGAGTAATCGATATAACTCCACAAATAAGTTGTTAAAGATTTTAATAACTTTAACATGCACATCAAAGTGAGGTTTAGATATTGCTATAATTGTATCTAAGTATTGTACACTATATTGGACTCTTGTTTCACAGAGTATAAAAAAATTTAAATTTACCATTAAACAGGCACTAAAGAATCAAATCCTAGGTCACTGTTGGTAAACGCGTAGCAAACTACCATTTAACTGCAACAGACAAAATATTTTTATATAACAAGTTAGGGTAAGAGAATTTAAATTTTCGTCCACGGAAATCGTTTGATCATAGCCAAAAGAGGGCCGAGTATTGTGGGTGCAACACCTTCTCTACAATTTTTCACTACAATTTCCTCCCTTTTAGAATTTTGAATCTCCACCATGTTTTCCACTGGCTTGAAATGGGCCTCTACTCTATCGATTCGCACCTTGTAACGTTTCTTTCAGGCATTGACTTTGGAGTTGGGTTTGAGATACATTTTGGCGTAAGGTAATACAGATTCTCTCAAGTACAGGAAAGGAGTTCGACTCACAGTGACCTCAAAAGTATTTACCCGATTTATCCCTTCAAAATTCTCCAACCTCTTTGGCTCTAAAAGCGTACCGGATTTATCCCTTCAGAACCCTCCAACCTATGTTGTTCTAAAAGTGAATATCACGAGCCCACAAACTTTTTTCTATCTATCATTTACAGATGTATCCTGAAAATACACACCGATACCAAGAGTGATTGAACAATTCTAGAAGGTTTACAGTTATTTCCCGCGGTCACTTTCGTTGCCGATTTGGAATTTGGACACTGGGAATCCTTGTTGATATAGTTCAGGTGCATGGTTAATGTATCATACCCATTAAAGTTGCTGTATGAAGCATGATATATTCAATGAAGCATGGGCGGAGGAGGCGGGGAAGGGAGGAGGGAGCGGAGATCCGCTCCCTTGGCCGCAAAAGAGCCACCCTTTACTGGCGACATGATTCTCAGAATCATGTCGCCAATAAAGGGTGGCTCTTTTGCAGCCAAGGGAGGGGATCTCCGCTCCCTCCTCCCTTCCCCGCCTCCTCCGCCCATGCTTCATTGAATATATCTTAACGTTGAGAGCGGAGGAGGTGGGGAAGGGAGGAGGGAACGGATATCCACTCCCTTGGCCGCAAAAGAACCACCCTTTACTGGTGGCTCTTTTGCAGCCAAGGGAGTGGATCTCTGCTCCCTTCCCCGCCTCCTCCGCCCATGCTTCATTGAATATATCTTAACATTGAAATCCCTTGCTGGTTCACAGGTTACACGTCGTCAACACTGCGTACAAGCAAGCACGTCGATTACTGACTGATAGATTGGCAGGAGCAGGCATTTATAAGTTTTGAGGTGGATGAACACTGAGATATATTTATTAGATGGAATTTTTAGCAATATAATCCCACAACAAATATTCTACTCCGAGTACCAGTCATAACACAACTACAAGCAATCATGAGTCCAAGCTCAGTAAATATATTCCTTTATATTAAAAATGAGAGTGTTTTGTAATGGTCCACTATCAAACATTGTTTCTTCCAAAACGTTGGTGCTTTAGATGGTAGCACTAAGTGGTGGATCTATTGGACCAAAGCCCTTCCCCCTTTCATTTGGTTAGTTTCATGGGAAAAAGCGTTTCCAATTGTTAAAAATAGATTATTACCTTCGTTGTCTAATACTTATTGACGGAGATAGCATCTTCCGATCACGATTCTCTCTTTTGTTCTATAATCTAATCTTGTGAGCGAGAGCCGCCATGGAGAACATGGTAGACGAATGACGCCAACCAGGTAATGAATTGTTGCCAGAATCAAAGTAGACCGAGTGCATCGCCTACCTTCACACACCTCTGTTACTATTTGGGAGGCATCCACTCCCTTCCTCACCTCCTCCACCCATGCTTCATTGAATATATATTAACGATGAAATCCCTTGCTGGTTCACAGGTTACACGTCGACAACACTGCGTACAAGCAAGCACGTCAATTGTTGACTGATAGAATGGCAGGAGCAGGCATTTATAAGTTTTGAGGTGGATGAACACCGGGATATATTTATTAGATGGAATTTTTAGCAATATAAGCCCACAACAAATATTCTACTCCGAGTACCAGTCATAACACAACTACAAGCAATCACGAGTCCAAGCTCAGTAAATAGATTCCTTTATATTCAAAATGAGAGTGTTTTGTAATGGTCCACTATTAAACATTGTTCTTCCAAAACGTTGGTGCTTTAGATGGTAGCACTAAGCGGTGGATCTATTGGATCAAATCCCTTCCCCCTTTCATTTGGTTAGTTTCATGGGAAAAAGAGTTTCCAATTGTTAAAAATAGATTATTACCTTCGTTGTCTAATACTTATTGATGGAGATAGCATCTTCCGATCACGATTCTCTCTTTTGTTCTATAATATAATCTTGCGAGCGAGAGCCGCCATGGAGAACATAGCAGACGAATGGCACCAACCAGGTAATGAATTGCTGCCAGAATCAAAGTAGACCGAGCGCACCACCTACCTTCGCACACCTACGTTACTATTTGGGAGGCATCCGCTCCCTTCCCCGCCTCCTCCGCCCATGCTTCATTGAATATATCTTAACGTTGAAATCCCTTGCTGGTTCACAGGTTACACGTCGACAACACTACGTACAAGAAAGCACGTCGATTATTGACTGATAGATTGGCGGAAGCAGGCATTTATAAGTTTTGAGGTGGATGAACACCATGATATATTTATTAGATGGCATTTTTAGCAATATAAGCCCACAGCAAATATTCTACTCCGAGTACCAGTCATAACGCAACTACAAGCAATCACGAGTCCAAGCTCAGTAAATAGATTCCTTTATATTCAAAATGAGAGTGTTTTGTAATGGTCCACTATCAAACATTGTTTCTTCCAAAACATTGGTGCTTTAGATGGTAGCACTAAGCGGTGGATCTATTGGATCAAAGCCCTTCCCCCTTTCATTTGGTTAGTTTCATGGGAAAAAGAGTTTCCAATTGTTAAAAATAGATTATTACCTTCGTTGTCTAATACTTATTGATGGATATAGCATCTTCCGATCACGATTCTCTCTTTTGTTCTATAATCTAATCTTGCGAGCGAGAGCCACCATGGAGAACATGGCAGACGAATGGCGCCAACCAGGTAATGAATTGCTGCCAGAATCAAAGTAGACCGAGCATGCTGCCTACCTTCGCACACCTCCGTTACTATTTGGGAGGCATCCGCCCCAGATAAACTACCCACCTTGTAGTGTCCCGCCTTGAGAATCACTCTAAAGAAATACGCGGTTAGGCATCCTTCGAAGCATCCATCAAAAGGAGGCGTGCCCTCCCAACGGAGTGAAATGAAATGGCATTGTAAACACGGCCTACAGATCCAGGTCGGTAGATCTCGACGGGGACCGAGGTAGCATAGGTTGGTCGATAGCCGATCGGTTCGAGCAATAAGCCCCCATGACGACAAAATGAATATTGAGAGGCCTTGGAAGGAATTGCATTGGATCTAAAACTATCCCCCTTACCCCTTCCCTCACCACCAACAATCACCACAAAATCTAAATCTGGTAAATAAGTATTCACCTGGTCGGGTACTTTTCATTCCTTCCTTCCTCCCCCTTTCCCATATCTTCCCCTCCCTCCTCCACCCCGCTTCGGGGGTTCGGTCGGATCAGTATATAATAACATGGTTTAGAGATAAATACGATTAAATGAGATAATGTAATTTACTTTGATTGGCTATCTAAATTACTCAACTTGATTGAGTACTCCTTATTTGAGAGATAGTTTGCTACCATTTATTCCATCCTTCCATTTTGTCTGCACGTGTAATTCGGCTGCTTGATAGTTACTGCTCATTGCCGGTTCGGATTATAGGCTTGAAATGCAGGTTTTACACGGTCATTTATGCATATATTACAGTTATTATTTGAATCCTTGGCTTATTTTTGTCATTCATTTATTAATTCTATTTCTTTTTCTCTTGTTTCTTCCTCACGATTCCAATAAAGCTGGCGTGGTTGAGAGGGGGTGAGTGAAGCTTTAGCTTGGTCTGAATTCAAAATTTATGACACTAATTTTTAGGTTAGTATAGTCAATATTTATTGTCTTCGATCCAACTGATAAGTGAATAGCTTCAGAGTCGCTTCCCGACTCTTACGCGAACACTAGTCTTCACCAGGGATGTCTGTTTCTTTTTATGTTTCTTTTTCAGGTGCGTATCGGCCAGAAAGAGGTGGGATAACTAAAGGTGAAGGAGAGGTTATTAGCTGATATGCAAGCCTATTCACAATATATATTAAAGAAACCCCTATCTTCGGGCTTATATTATTCACTTCTTATGTGAAGAAATGAATCCAAAGGAGCTCAGGTTGATACTGGATGACCTCTTTGCCACCGAGAAGGTCAAGGACTTTCTCGAGTGGTCAATCTTACGGTTGTGGATGAAGGAGTGTATTTACGGATTCCAATTCTTGAAGGGCACCTGGTCTTGAGTAATGGACCATGGCTACTTGGAGGAATCTATGGTTAGTCTTTTATGGTATAGTCCCAAGGTACTACCCAGCCCCGGGTTGGTAAATGTGTCGTGGCTCCGGGGGTCAAGTGTATTTATTGTAGACACAAATCATAGAACATGAAGAACCTATTCATATTAAAATGCAACTAATTCTTTCACGACTCGTACGCTCCAACTATGAAGGGGTATGTGTCCCAAGCTCTCTAGTTACATATCGATCGACAGATCCTTAGACATGAAGATCCAAATGCAATAAAAAGGGTAGTATCCTCACTCAGGCTATCATCGACATCCTAGAAAGAAGCATCAAAGCTAGAAGTGGGGAATATCTCTGTCGGACTCGAATTCAAGCTTCACCTTTCTCTCTGTAATCTTCATGCTTGTGAGGGTGACCAAGCATGGTATGTAAGGACACTGGAAGTTTCAACCAACGTCATTATATATTTTAATCTTGTACATAATTATTAAAGTCGATGTATACATACTTTATCTATCTAGATTTGAATCTAAGATCTTCCTAAATTAAAAAAACAGTTTTAAAGACACACTTAACTTATACATAATTACAAATTGGACATATTATTAACAAGAATTGATTTGAGGTAAAATATATTTATACTATTCTGTTCTTTTCCACGAGTTAAATTAGTGTAAATATAAATAACTTAATGACAATCAAAACTATATATTTTTAAATTAAATAAGTTATAAATTCAAATTAAAGGTGAGTGACAATTATATATATATTTAAATTAAATAAATTTTAAAAAGGTAGTGACATTTATATGTTTTATGGAGTTGAAAAAAAATAAAACTAATTTAACACATTCCTAAATGTCCTCAAACTTACTAAACTACCTTGATCTAAATATTTGGCATAACTTGAATTAGTATCTATTTGATCTAACAGAAACACATATCTTAGATCCATATATCCATAGTAAAAATGTAGCTACTTTGATTCTCTCTTATGAGAGGAAAAAGCCTAAAGAGAAACACATCTCTCATATTCATATACCAATAGCATATATAAATAGCTATTTTGATTCTCTTATGAGAGGGAAAAGCCTAAGAAAAAAAATATCATATATCCATAGTAAAGATCAAGCTACTTTGGTTCTCTCTTATGAGAGGGAAAATCCTAAACAAAAACACTTAAATTAGATTAATAAGATAGTATATTAATATATATAAACAACAACACTTATATTAGTATATTAGGTGTATCTTAATAAATTTGGCTTTATTTACATGAATATGACGTCATTAAATAATGGATTAGTATAACAAGCTATTGTGATTTGTATAATGAGTGGATCCATGACAATACATTATATCATTTTTTTAAATATAATTTTGTTGGAGGATTTAGGGGGTTAGGGGGCGGTGTTTTAAATTTTGTAAATGTAGTGTTGTCGGGGCGTTAGGGGCAAGGGAGTGTTTAATTTTTTTTTCAAATGTAATTTAATGGGGGGTCAGGGGGTTAGGGGTTTATTTTTATTTTATTTTATCCACTCCTTCATCTCAAGAAAATATAGATTCTAATAGTGTGTCAAAATCCATGGATGAATTCAAAAAATTTCACATGAAACATTTTAGATGTTTTTTATTAGTATGATGTTTGTAATTGAAACTCTAAAGGAGTTTTTGATAATTTATATGAATACTTTGTTCTTGTAGGGTCTCATATATGATTTCATTATGAATGACAGCATAATTTGTTTGATTTTAAATGGTTAGAGTGGTGAAATTATGTATGAAATGTTTTTTATTGTTTAATATGCAAGTTTCAAAAGAATTGTAATGTATCTCTTGAAGAAAAAAATATTTTTCCAATTTAGGGGTTGATTTCAGAGTTTTTGTAAACAACAGTATGGCATGTTTAGGCTATGGCTCTATTTTTTACCCCGAAAAGAAAACAGGTATACTGGTATCAACGCTTTTCTATTTGGGGGGTGTTTTTTATGCAAAAATCATCATTTTTATGGCTAGATTTCTCGTTCTTAGTATAAAGTTCTCGTTTCATAGTATAAGTGGTTTAAATATCTCGATGCATTCGGTGGTATTACAGATTCATTGCAGCCCTGCTCAAGGTTAGTATGCAAATCACAAAATATATGTTTATACGTGTCATAAAAATATTCATATTCTACATGGTATCTACAATAGCATGTGTTTCGATCAATGCATATACGAACGTACCATGGTTTGCATTTCTCAAAGGACCTTTGGCCCAAGTTCAATTGTGTGTGCTCATTCTTGAATCTCTCATAGAGTTCAATCTGTGTTTGTGTCAAGCAAGTGTTTGACGTGGGGTTGATGTTCAGTAGAACCTTTTCTTATCTTTAGCACATCTCTTTTATGAGATGAAGGTTTGGTATGATCATGCCAGAATGTTTGTACTAATTCCTTAAAAACATCAATTAGCTTCATATCTCGATGAGGAATCCTACCGACAAAATCCCAACAATATTTTCCACCTAAAGTCTGCATATTTTCTCTTATAATAGAGTACTTTTGAACACTTTTTCTATTTAATTTAAGTATCTGAGAAGTGTGTGAAAGGAGGTGACATTGCCATGTGGACTTGCTTACAATTGATTCTAATAACACACGACGAGTCACACAAAGATATTTAGTATGAGACGTCTTACCAATTGCATTAAAAGCATATTGGAGATTTATACCAATATGATTGTTAGCCTCTGAACTTATAACCATCTTTATGCCCATAATTCTCCTAACAACAACTAAACAATTTGACTTTAACAAACATAGTAATAATTGACATTTACCTACATCGCCTTTGGATTCAAAATATTCCTTCATTAATTTGTTACATTGCCAATCGATAGTGTGTTTGGGAAACTTAACTTCAAGGCTTGACAGACAACTTTCATCCACATGGATACATGTAGGAGTCCTTTTTCTTGCAGTAAACAGTCAAGGTAGGGAAGGTGGACATGAGCTACGGTCCCAGGGCTTCTTTGTTGTGGTGAATCATTCACATGTCGATCCATATTGGGAGTGTGCTCGACATGGTTGTGGTCTTCTAGAAGAGATTGCAAATTAATCATTGCTCCTAGGTTCAATGCTTCATACTCAGTGTCTCTCAATATACCTATGTCTTCAAGAGCTTCAACATGGCTCATTGAGGGATTGTTGGTTGGAGACTGTGTTGATGTTGGAATTTGATTTGGGTATGTTGGACGCAACTGCTTCACCTCGTGGTTCTGAAGTAGAGGTTGTTATGTCATCAACTTTGTTAGGATCAGACGCAATATCAGTGGAAATGTCTGGACCATGTCTCACTCTCTCCATTTCCAACTTGGCCTTTTCTCTTACCTCATTTTCATTTTCAATGGGCATATTCGTTCTAGTTTTTATTGCTCTGTTACGTGAGTTTCCCATATCTGAAAGTTTCTTTATCAAAACTATGAGGTCTACCCCTGCATAAGAAGCAACAAATAAGGTATTAGTTCCATTATACAAGATACATGACGCGTTCCAACATAAATAACTAAATTACAGATATGTTAGTATGCTAATTATTGGCATTGATACATAATCATTGATTAAAGGTTTCTCTTTATGTTCAGACCAAATTTTCATTTCTATACTCTATTTGAGTCAAGTAAAGATAGTCAAGTTTGCAGGTATTACAGCTATAGGATTCTGACTTCCTTTGTGTTAAAAAACTATTGGAAGTCAAAAGAAGATGAGTGAAATGAGGAGGTTGCAAATCCCTAGAAAAAAGGAGAAATCATTGAGGTAGAGGCATCCCTGTCAAGCTCAAAGGCATGTTATGATAAATCTAGAATGAAGAGGAGAGCATGGACAAGTTGGTGAACTATTCAATATGGACCCTCTCCCATGATTTCTTCCAAGGTTTTTATACAAATTGAAGAGTCTCAATAAAGAACCTCATCTATGCCATCCTTGTGGGAAATCAAAATATATTCATGTGCAAATGGTTATTGGTCTACATTGCATACTTCATCTTGTATAGAGAATATGAACAACTTGGTGAACTATTCAATATGGACCCTCTCCCATGATTTCTTTAAAGGTTTTTTTTAAATTGAAGAGTCTCAATAGATAACTTCATCTATGCTATCATTGTGTGAAATCAAAATATATTCATGTGCAAATGTAAATTAGTTAACATTGCATACT
Source organism: Pseudotsuga menziesii (assembly GCA_001517045.1). Taxonomy (NCBI): domain Eukaryota; kingdom Viridiplantae; phylum Streptophyta; class Pinopsida; order Pinales; family Pinaceae; genus Pseudotsuga; species Pseudotsuga menziesii. The sequence goes on along the minus strand of LPNX010802579.1, from coordinate 105,469 downwards.
TCATCTTGTATGGAGAATATGAGACTTGTTTAGATGTGAAGTTGGGATTTATTCTTGTGAAATTAAATGTTGTCTATGAGAGAGATATTGTTGTAGGCATATCATAAAACATAAATCAATTAAATGATCTGGAATCTTGTGAATTAAAACAATTATTTACAATTCACCATACCTATTCAAAATGATCTCTTATTCCAATGAAAAATTGTGGTGTGAATCTTTCCACTAACTTCCATGACCACTGAATATATTTATTAGATTCCAAGAGTGAGCTTCTATCCAATAGATCAAAGAGTGGTGATGGATTGTGAGCCAAATTGCACAGTTCAGGAGCACAAAATGCGTGAACAACAAAAGAAAACCCATGAAAATAGGTAGCAATCCCAGGAATCCTGAACTCTATTTTTTTACCCACTAACAGGTGCACGCATGCGCCTTTAAGCACGCACATGTGTGTATAAGACCGCGTGCATGCATTGATGCTCACACAAACTTATACGCGCGCGCGCCCCTATTTAACATTTAGAGCATTTACTCACTAACATTTTTTTCATTTAATAACTAATGTTCTTAAAAAATGACTTTGTATTCATGATTATTTTGAGTATTTTTACAATATAGTCTAAAACCTATCATCATCATCACCACTACAATATAGTCTAAACCTATCATCATAATCGTCATTGTCATCCTCATCATCATCATCATCATTGTCATCATCATCATCATCATCATCATCATCATCATCATCATCCTCATCCTCATCCTCATCATCATAGTCATCATCCTCATCACCATCATTGTCATCATCCTCATCATCATCATCACCAACATTGTTCATCATCATCATCACCAACATTGTTCATCATCATCATCATCATCATCGTCATCATCGTCATCATCATCATCATCACCATCATTGTTCATCACCACCATCATTGTTCATCATCATCTTCATTGTCGTCATCATAATCACCGTCATTGTTCATCATCATCATCATCATCCTCATACTCATCTTCATCATCATCACCATCATTATTCATTGTCATAGTAATCTTCATATTCATCATCATCCTCATCCTCATCATCGTCATCATCGTCATCATCATCTTCATCATCATTACCATCATTGTTCATCGTCATAGTCATCTTCTTAGTCATCATCATCCTCATCATCCTCATCATCTTCGTCATATTCATCATCAACATAATCATCCTCATCATCGCAATCATCATCATCATCATCATAATCACTGTCATCATAGTAATAGTCATCGTGATCATCCTCCTCCTCCTCCTCATCATCATCACCATCATTTTTCATCATCATAGTCATTATCATCCTCCTCCTCCTTATCATCGTCATCATCAACATCATCATCCTCATCATCGTAATCATCATCATCATCATCATCATAATCATCCTCATCATCCTCATCATCATCCTCATCATCCTCGTCCTCATCATCGCCATCATCACCACCATCATTGTTCATAATCATCATCATCATAGTCCTCATCCTCATTAACATCAAAGTCATCCTCCTCCTCCTCCTCATCATTGTTCATCATCATCATTCCATTGCAAATGCTTGAAAATAAAATCAAAGCAAAGTTTCAACTAAACCTATCATCATCATCATCATTGTTCCTCATCGTCGTCATCATCATCATCATCGTCCTCATCCTCCTCCTCCTCCTCCTCATCACCATCATTGTTCATCATCATTGTCATCGTCATCATCATCATCATCCTCATCCTCTTCATCATCATAGTCATCATCCTCATCATCATCATTGTCATCATCCTCATCATCATCATCATCACCAACATTCTTCATCATCATCATCATCATCATCATCATCATCCTCATCCTAATCCTCATCCTCATCCTCATCATCATCATCACCATCATCATCACCATCATTGTTCACCATCTTCATCATTGTCATCATCATCATCCTCCTCCTCCTCCTCCTCATCATCATTGTTCATCATCATCATTCCATTGCAAATGCTTGAAAATAAAATCAAAGCAAAGTTTCAACTAAACCTATCATCATCATCATCATTGTTCCTCATCGTCGTCATCATCATCATCATCGTCCTCATCCTCCTCCTCCTCCTCCTCATCACCATCATTGTTCATCATCATTGTCATCGTCATCATCATCATCATCCTCATCCTCTTCATCATCATAGTCATCATCCTCATCATCATCATTGTCATCATCCTCATCATCATCATCATCACCAACATTCTTCATCATCATCATCATCATCATCATCATCATCCTCATCCTAATCCTCATCCTCATCCTCATCATCATCATCACCATCATCATCACCATCATTGTTCACCATCTTCATCATTGTCATCATCATCATCCTCCTCCTCCTCCTCCTCATCATCATTGTTCATCATCATCATTCCATTGCAAATGCTTGAAAATAAAATCAAAGCAAAGTTTCAACTAAACCTATCATCATCATCATCATTGTTCCTCATTGTCATTGTTATCATCATCATCCTCGTCCTCATCCTCCTCCTCCTCATCATCACCATCATTGTTCATCATCATTGTCATCTTCATCATCATCTTCATCCTCATCCTCATCATCATAGTCATCATCCTCATCATCGTCATTGAAATCATCCTTATCATCATCATCACAATCATCATCGTCATCATCATCATTGTTCCTCATCATCGTCAGCATCGTCATCATCCTCGTCATCATCTTCATCATCATCACCATCATTGTTCATCCTCATAGTCATATTCATAGTCATCATCATCCTCATCATCATCATCATCTTCATCATCAACATCATCATCCTCATCATCGCAATCATCATCATCATCATCATCATAATCACTGTCATCATAGTAATAGTCATCGTGATCATCATCCTCATCACCATCACCATCATTGTTCATCATCATAGTCATTATCATCCTCCTCCTCCTCCTCATCATCGTCATCAACATCATCATACTCATCATCATAATCATCGTCATCATCATCATCGTCATCATCCTCATCCTCTTCATCATCATAGTAATCATCCTCATCATCATCATTTTCATCATCCTCATCCTCATCATCATCACCAACATTGTTCATCATCGTCATCATCATCATCCTCCTCCTCATCATCATCCTCATCCTCATCGTCATCATCACCATCATTGTTCACCATCATCATCATCATCATCATCATCATCATCCTCCTCCTCCTCCTCCTCATCATCATCTTCATCATCATCATTGTCACCATCTTCCTCCTCCTCCTCATCATTCCATTGAAAATGCTTGAAAATAAAATCAAAGCAAAGTTTCAACTAAACCTATAATCATCATCATCATTGTTCCTCATCATCGTCGTCATCATCATCATCCTCGTCCTCATCCTCCTCCTCATCATCATCACCATCATTGTTCGTCATCATTGTCATCGTCATCCTCATCCTCATCCTCATTGTCATCATCATAGTCATCATCCTCATCATTGTCATTGAAATCATCCTTATCATCATCATCATCATCATCATCATTGTTCCTCATCATCGTCAACATCGTCATCATCCTCATCATCATCTTCATCATCATCACCATCATTGTTCATCCTCATAGTCATCTTCATAGTCATCATCATCCTCATCCTCATCATCATCTTCATCATCAACATCATCATCCTCATCATCGTAATCATCATCATCATCATCATAATCACTATCATCATAGTAATAGTCATCGTGATCATCCTCATCATCATCATCATCATCACCATCATTGTTCATCATCATAGTCATTATCATCCTCCTCCTCCTCATCATCATTGTCATCAACATCATCATACTCATCATCATAATCATCATCATCATCATCATCATAATAATCGTCATCATAATCATTGCCATCATACTCAAAGTCATAGTGATCCTCATCCTCATCCTCATCACCATCATTGTTCATCATCATCATCATCGTAGTCATCATCATTGTCAGCATCCTCCTCCTCATCATCATAATCATCATCCTCATCATCATCATTGTCATCCTCCTCCTCCTCCTCATCGTAGTCATCCTCCTCCTCATCATCCTCATCATCATCATTGTCATCATTGTCATCATCCTCCTCATCATCATCATAGTCATCCTCCTCCTCCTCCTCATCATAGTCATCATCCTCATTTGATCATCATTGTCATCCTGCTCATCCTCTTCCTCATCATTCCATTGCAAATGCTTGAAAATAAAATCAAAACAAAGTGTTTACTTAACAAATGCGTGCACATGTCCCTAACGCATGCGAACAAAGTAGCGCGAACACGCTTTTAGTGCGTGCACACCCATAGAGCGCAATCACGCTTCTAGTGCATGCGCATTATGTTTTAAACTACACACATGTGTGATTTAAATTTAAGATTTTTGGGGGTACCTTTTTTCCAACCAACGTGATGGATGACTTGGCTGCTTTGGTTTTAGGTTCAGGTTTCCCAACCAAGTGGTTTGGACTGTCTTATGACATAAAAACTTGTTTTTTACCACTTCTCCTATTTCGTGCATGATTTTCCATATGCCAAGCTTGTCCACTGTTAATGAAAATTCACACACTTGTGTAACTCTGTCTGTAGATTCTGAATATGTAATTTTTATTTAAATCTATTATCTTTTTCTATTTTTATTTAATTTTAAATGGACTAACGTCAATCTAACACAAAAGGTAGGCTATTTTCTTTTGGCTATAACTTTTGATTGCCTCACCTATTTAAAAAATGGAAAAGAAACCACACAAGAAGACACAAAGACCTACATCCAAAAAAAAATATCGTTCATTAACTATGTTAAGACCAAGATGTGGTGGACCAACGCTCGACCTTGTCATTTTAGGGCGTCACTGACTTCCTTAATTTGAAAAATAAAAATTTTAACATAAATAAATATGGAAAAATAATGCTACACTAGACACACCTGTTATCTACAACTCTATATAATTTTTTTACAAAATTCCACTATTTGCATACCAAACGAGTGGACCAACGCAAACATATTCATTATTTTTGCGAAAAATATAACATACCAACCTTAGAAGAACCTTGTTTTTTGGGATTTATGCTTAGTTTCCATAATAAAAGTTATATACTCCGGAAGGTAATCCGATTGTCCACGTTTCATATTCTTACACCATATTCCAAAAAGTTGTGTAGGTACCTCTAATATTGCTTTTTGACGTTCAGATTTCTATTTTTCCAGAAGTCCATTGCAATGAACGTGTCATAAGTGACCAGCATTAGCTTGCACTAGCACACACACACACACACACACACACACACATTTTAATAAGAAATTCAAAATGGATGTAATGAATTATTTTTATTTAATAATTAAAAATACTGTGAGGAATCACAACTGAAGTAGGTGTTGAAAGAGTGTTCGCTGACCCAAAAGGGGAAAAGACAATTGAAAAAATATGCTGAGTGAGAACTCAAGTGATGCAGGAGGCATATTCCACAAAATAAGGTCAATACTCCTTTTGGAGTGCTAAAGAGTAGGAGGCTCATAAATGACCAAGTCCTAGGAAAAATACTATATAATAATATGTCCATCAAGCAAGCAGGAGGCTAGCGATGGACGGGGAATTGATCTGTTAATGCAAGAGATGGCAAACTGATCAGATTTTGTCTTTGTAGTTCAACAAATAGGCTCGAGGGTACTAGAAAGTAAGTCTTGGCTTATCTAGGAGTTAGTTAGGAGGAACGACAACTTCAGTTTTGTTTTCCTGATAGTAGTGTTAGGTTCCCTATTATATTTCTTATCTGTTTAGATATTGATAAATTTTATATTTAGTATAGACATGAATCGCAATTATATTTTTATATCAAATATAGTGTGTATCTATTCCTAATCTTTCCCTATTTCGTATTAAGATTTCATTAGAGGAAATTTCAACTCAAAATGGGCCTTTTAACTTTTATTCAAATTCCATCTCATCATGTGTTAGCCAATGAAATTGCTTTAAATTTGAAATACCGTATAGGTCTTAAAACACTTTTTTAATATAAATTTGGGGATAGGTATCATAAAAAAAACTACTTTTTTTGTTTGTATTTTTGACATATCTTTCTGTGTTTTTACTCAAATTTTGATCGGGAGAGCTCGTTGGATGTGGAATTTAATTCAAATTTAAAGCAATTTCTTGTTTTTTCCTCTTGTTGGATGGGAGAGCTCATTTTTTCAGGTATTTCTTGTTTTTGGGGTAGCAGAGTCTGTCAAAAGTATGCCTAGTGGGTACTCATTGGATGCGGAATTAAATTCTGCATCCAACGAGCTCTCCCGATCGAAATTTGAGTAAAAACACAGGGAGATATGTCAAAAATACAAACAAAAAAGTAGTTTTTTTTTTTCTTCCTCCAAAATTAATAAATATTATTTTATTAGTTCATTTTAGGAGGCCCATTTTGAGTTGAAATTTCCTCTAATGAATATAAATTGTTCATTACTGGAAGATGAATCATAGATTATTATCTTATTATTTTCAATGAATCTCTGTTTGGGCTTCCATACCCGAATTAGAGTTCCGATTTAGAGTGGATGTAATGTTATCCTAACTAGGAAATTTGAACGAGGATATTATAGATCTGATTAAATATTTTAAATGTGTTCTCTTAAAATATTTTTATATGTATTTTCCAAACTAATCATATTCCCTAAAAGCCAATGTTTTCTTACAAATCTCATCTCTATTTTTAAAAAATTATATTAAATTTATAACTTGTTTCCAATTAAAAACTTTGTTTCCATAATACCTACGATTACCAATAGATGCCATTAATATAAGATAATAACGATTTTACAGATGGAACTTATAATTAAACCCCGAATCGAATAACCCCAGGAAGAAATAAAAAAGTATAAACAATAAATAAAATACTGCAGATTGTCGCTTAAACTATCCTAAGTATGCATAGTAGAGCCGAAAGGCTTACTATCAGATAAACATTTAATTCGTGAATCCCTAGGTTAAGAAGTTAACTAAATATTAAACAATTACATAACTAATGTCGGTTGGGTAATTATACCCATTATAAACTAAATTCACTTTAGATCAATACACATCGGCTCACAGATCCATAACATAAAAGCACACAATCATATCCGAATACTAAGTTAAAAAACAAATAGATATATTAATTTATAGAGGAAAATAATATCAATCATTATATGTAAAACACACAGTCCCAAGTCAAGAGTATCACATCCTATGATATAGGGATCTATTCAACAGAATTTTCAAACAATCGAATTACAAAAAGATATTAATTTCAATCAAAAAGTCCAAACTGATAAACAATGTGTGGCTGTAAGCCCATTAAAATGGAATCCACTATTGTAATATTCATGCAACAGGTACATCCCAATGGATGTCATGACAATGCAATTAAAATAGATGATGCGAGCCATTTCCACAAACCAGTACAGACACTTAAGGTTTTAATAATAACATATCAAATTGATCTTCACAATAGTGGTGAAAGCCCTATTCTTGTGCGGTATGCAAACTCTGCGGAGAACCACCATAACCAACTTGGTAAATAAATATTACCATTGGGATGTTGATGAATCCATGGATGTAGACCGAGCCCAACATGTCAGAGAAGTACATGCATATAAAACAAAACTAATAATTGTTAATATAACTTATAGTAACTAGTTAAGTCTGTATTCTTCTAACTAAATAAGGTTGGAGAAAATTTCCTCACCTTTGGCAAGGAAGACGGGGGCCCGAGAGGAGGTCACCCTGTCGGCACTCTCGTCGTCTAGGTTTCCAAACTACAGTACATATTATTGCATGATTACAAAGGTAATAGTAAACTGTAACAATAACATACATATGGACAATAGAGAAATCACTTACCCAACTAAACGATGCATGGGTGGGAAGATAGAAGCTATATTTCATTGGAAGTTCCTTGTTAAATTATTGAACCATTGATCCACAGGAAAATGAGAGTAATTGAGAAGGGAAAGTATGCAGTTGAATTAACAAAGAAAATGTACAATGAACAATAAAACTCATGCCACAATTTTTAGATAAAACGGATAAGTATTGATTAGTTAATCAAAACATTAATATTTGTTCATTCCAACAGTAATACAATGGTGTTACAATAAGAAGAATTCAAATCATGTGGATAAGATTTGAATATACCAACTAAAATTGACTGATTGGCTAAATCATGGTGTCTAAATCACTATCGAAGCTCACTATCCTAACTCCATATGTCTAAATCAGTTCTACAACATGTTAAGTGATGAGGTAGGTGGAAAAAGACACCACTCTCCCTTAAATCGTGCAAAGATGGAGCTAGACTAACTAATTGTAATTGGATCTTGACTCATCATAATTGCTTACCAACCATGACCAACTGATGTAGGATGATGGTGGCACTCAGAGTGGCTCCTAAACTGTAAGGATTGGCACCGATGGCACCAATGGCACTAGTGGTACCAATGGCACCAATGGCACCAGTGGCACCAATATCATGGTGGCACCAAACTCTAGAAAATAATGAATCCTAAGATAGGAAATATGATCAATTAGACTATATATGGACAAGGGAGGATTATTTAATCCTAACACCCCCCTTAATTCTAACTTGGACAACTTTGGGCCTTGGAAACTAGGCCAAAAGTCACCCATACAATCTAATGAAAATAAAATCTTCTTAATAAAATAAGGAAAATGGTGAAAACCTCATGGGAACCGCCCTTGCCCCCCCCCCCCCCCCCCCACAAAATAATCAAGAATCATGAAAACAAACTATACTTAAGAGAAATTTTTCCTCTTTGGGTAATAACTTGTAAAATTTTTCTTGCAATTTGTAGCACTATGCAACAACAACGCAATATTTTGGTTCTTCTGCTCAGCGACATCCTGAGACTGTGCATGTGAATCTCTCAATTTTCTTATGATATGATGAATTTTCTTTTTGTTTCTTCTTTCTGGAGTAGGAATGGAATGATCAATTTTGTTCTTTAGTGGGACAAATTGTTGATCATTCGCTATCATCAAGTAGCATTTCCATGGAAGTTTGTTGCACTACTTTGTATATAGCGAAGCTGTGTGAGAGAGTGCAACATGTTCATTATGATACTGGGACCATGTCCTCCTTCTGTATTCCTGACACCATCCCCAACTGTTTTAATGAGATTTTGGGCCCATTTAGGCTTAGGCCACTGATTTGGAATGGGAACTGGATCTGGGTCTAGATTCTCATGAGGTATGGCCTTAATATCAAGATCATGCTAATCTTGTTCCTCTTCATATGAATTTGAAACATAAGACAAAATATCATCATCAAATGGAAATGGAAGAGTGTTTGTAGCTCCTTTTGCTTTAGATTATGGTGGATTAAGCAAATGATCTTATTCAAACTGAACACTACGCTCTATGAATCACTTCTTAGTTGTAAGTTCCATCAATTTATATGATTTTTCATCCTCAGCATATCCCGTCAGTATGCATTCACTACTCTGGTTTTGGAAGGCCTTTCTCTTGTCTATAGGAATTATGGCCCAAAATTTGGAACCAAAGACTCTCAAGTGAGATACATCAGGATTATTCCCATGTAGTGCTTCAAAAGGAGTGGCCCCAATCATGAATTTGTGAGGCACTCTATTTTGTATGTATGTCGAAGCACAATTTATAGCTTCATCCTAGAGAGGAGGAAGATTCTTGGCTTGGAGAAGACAAGTTGCCATCTCCTTCAATGATCTATTTTTCCTCTCAACCACACCATTGTGCTGTGGTGTGTATGGAACTGAGTGTTCCGTTAGAATCCCCTCTGATTCACAATACTACTGAAAATCTCTTTTAATGTATTCAACTTCATTATTTGATTTAATGGACTTGATCTTCTTTTCGAAACTATTTTCAATCAAGGCTTTAAAAACATTAAAAATTTCAAATAACTCTGATTTCTGTTTCATAAAATACACCCATCAGAACCTTGAACAATCATTAATTAAAGTAAGGAAATACTTGAAACCATTGATTGATGTTGTAGGAATTGGCCCTGAAACATCACTATGTATCAGAGTGTAGAGTCAACTCTAGTTGCCTTCCCAAATTCTTACCTCTTCTTTGGATGCTTACTTACCAAGAAACCATGACATACTCCATCTGATGTTTGGATGAGTGGAAAGCCCTCAACCATTTTGTCATTGTGAAGTTGCTAGAGATATTTGAAATTGAGATACCCAAATATCTCATGCCACAACTTGATGGTGTTATTGGCATGATTCAATAAATCTATTGGATGTGAAGCAGGCATGAAATGGGAGAACTCATATGCCTTTGAGGCATGGTTAGAAAACCCTTTCGCTATGATATTTCCAGTAGATTTTTCAGTGATTTATACCGAGTCAAAGTAGAATGTAAATATCTTGGGAGAGGATGCATGAGTCATCTAATAAACATACAACATATTTGCTACAAGAGAGGGAACATATAGTACATTATTGAACTCACCATGCTGGATTTTAATAGAACCTCTCCCAACATCTGGTATTTGGGAGTCATCTCCCATATGAATGACAGGTCCTCCTAATAGAGTGAGAGTGGTGAAGGATTCCCTGGAGCCAACCATGTGATTATATCCTCCAGAATCTATCAAGTAAGCTTTCGACTAAGTGAGGCCTGTCTTCAAGGCATGGCACCTCTCGTGATCTTCTGTCTGTTTTCGAGCATCAGATTTCTTTGCTCCTTGTGGAAGGGAAATTTTTTCTGTTCAAGGAGTGTTGACAACTGGCCGATTGTCTTCTTCATGCAATGGATCTCTGGATTAAAGCCTCTCATACACTATGGACAATTATTCTTCTCGAATTTCTTCTTTTTCTTGGAACCCGAGGCTCCATCACAATATCTATAATTCTCCTTTGGCTTCGAATTAGAGTTTTTGGTCTCCTTACCTTTGTGCTTCCCTCTTGATTGTAGATTGTTTTAGTTTGTCATCAAGAGTGCTTGATTCTTGGAGGTTTGAATCATTCCCATTTGAACCAATTTATCTCACTCTTGTATTAAGGACTCAACAAAAGCATCTAGAGAATGCATATTCCAATTAGGGATGGAATCTCTTCCGGAACGGAATGTAGAGACAAATACTAAGTACTCTAATTCAATCTTTCTCAGCACTGACAACACAAGTTGCTCATCTTTTCTCTCTAATTCACATTGTTTGCATTGTAGTACTAGTGACTTGTATTTTGTAAAGAATTGCTGAATAGATTAAAAAATGTTGGTATGTAAAGCAATGAGATCATTCTCCAAAATATGCCCTTGAAGCTCATCTTGTTTTCCAAACAAATATTCAAGTTTATCCCAATCTTCCTTTGGAGTACTTAGTCCCTCAAGGTGGAACAAAATATCCTAGGAGATATGAGTGCACATGAATCCAAAAGCCTCATCAAGCCGATTAAAAAATGTGTTCTTCTCAACATACTGATGGGGTTCAGTTTCTCTACCCATTGTCATTCTAAATAGACCAAGATTGCATAAGGATACCTGCATATATACCCTCCAATAAGTGTAGTTGAAGGGTGTAAGGATTCAGGGTACAAGAGTTGAAGAATCCATCTTTTTGTATGCTAAACAGTCAATTCCTCAAGAAGCTATGTAGATACCTGCAAATAACACTGCAAAAACCAATTCAATTCACAATCGTGTCATTTTCAAGCCTTTCCACCTCAACATGTACACTTTCTTAGAGTCCGTCACACTTGGATACAATTCTTTGGACATAATCCATAGGGATCAAGGATACCATTCGAGGATTTATGTGGAAACTTAGCTTCTTCCGGTGTACAATGGATATCAGACAAGACTTTTCGCTAGCACGAACAAGGATCTGATACCATGTTAAATTATTGAACCATTGATCTACAAGAAAATGAGAGAAATTGAGTAGGGAAAGTATGCAGTTTAATTAACAAGGAAAATGTACACTGAACAATAAAACTAATGACACAATTTTTAGATAAAACTGACAAGTATTGATGATCTTCGGGAGACTTCGAGAGCCTAAGATGTAATGGCTATGAAAAACTACATTTAAATATGGGAACCTTGCTCTTTATTTGGCCATTGAGTAATATCCTTTGATGTAAGTTGGCTTATTCTTGCTCTTGTCGGCTTTTGTTTTTTGTAAAGAGTGTAGCAACGGGGTCCATGTATCACTTAATTTTTTCCCATCATCCCTATTCATGCAATCCGGGTTCATCTTAATTTATATTTTTCCCCTTACTTTATTTTAGTTAAATCCTCTTCTTTTGCAATGATGGAAAAAGCAACGATCATTGCAAAAGAAGAGGATTTAACTAAAATAAAAGTAAGGGAAAAGATAGAAATTAAGATGAACCCAGATTGCATGAACATGGATGATGGGAAAAAATTAAGTGATACATGGATCCCGTTGCTACACTCTTTACAAAAAACTAAAGCTGACAAGAGCAAGAATAAGCTGACCTACATCAAAGGATATTACTCAATGGACAAATAAAGAGTAAGGTTCCCATATTTAAATGTAGTTTTTCATAGCCATTACATCTTAGGGTCTCAAAGTCTCCTGAAGATGATCTCAGAGGAGAGATCGAAACGTTGAGCACAGTATTAAACACTAACACAATTCTAGATTACAAACTTAATCCCTGAGTATGGATACCTTCAAAAAGTATTGATGAATTAATCACAAAATTAATCTCTGTTCATTCCAATAGTAATACAATGGTGTTACAATAAGAATAATTCGAATAATGTGGATAAGATTCAAATCTATTAACTAAACTTGACTGACTGGTTAACTGAGTGTGTTTAAATCACTATCGAAGATCACTAGTCTAACTCCAAATGTATAAATCAGTTCTACAATCAATTAACTGATGAGATAGGTGGAAAAAGGCACCACTTTCCCTTAAATCATGCAAAACTGGTGCTAGACTAACTAAAAGTGATTTAAATAATTGTAACTGGAGCTTGAATCATCATAATTTCTTACCAACCATGATCAACTAATGGAGGATGCTGGTGGCACTTAGAGTGGCTCCTAAACTATAGGGATTGGCACCAGTGGCACCAATGGCACTAGTGGAACCAATATCACGGTGGCACCAAAATCTAGCAAATGACTCCTAAATTAGGAAAGCTGGTCAATTAGACTATATATGGACAAGGGAGGATTATTTAATCCTAACACTCCCATAAACCACCCCAATGCCACCTACACAGTAGAATAAATAAGTGATAGTCATTATTAGAAAATCGAATTGATCAAGGCATATAAACTTCTAGCTGAAGTTTACCTTAAATTATTACAGAGAGGGCCAGGGGTCAGTTTCACCTGGTTAAGGATTATCTCTGCCCCACCTGCAAAATGATAGAGAGAGATTGAATTAAAATCTATCATATTTTCCATTTGTTAAAAAATATTGAGTTAAAAGATATCATCTTTTCTATTTGTTAAAATCATGTAATAAAAGAAACAAGAATAAGAATTTTTGCAGATGGAGTTATCTGTTATCTGGAAAAGGCATAGTAGGCTAAAAGACTTCGCAAGAGCTCAAATAAGGACCTCTTACCTTTCTCATCGGGATGAACAAGAATGGATGAGGCCTTAATGGCAGCCATATCACTGATAAAAGACTTCACGTAAACCTTAGAATCAAGCCGAGAAACTTTTTTAATTGATTGTGTAAAGGATTGGAATAGGGAAGTGCAGTGCAACCATGAATAGCCGATCTCTCTCCTTTCAAAAACTACAAACCAAACTAATTCCAAAAAAAAACCCTCGGATAGAGTAAAACCACACTAAAACATTGGAAAAATCGTTGCAGAAGATTGTGACAGGTGGAGGGCAGAGATCCCTCTCGGACCACCTCTGTAGGTAAATAAACTTTCCATTAATACACCTGGCTGCACTGTCAACTCGCAACCAGGGAAAATATATTGTCCCATATCCCAAAGCATACTTAATGGCATACTTAAAGGTTTTCCAACGCATACTTAAATGTATGATTGGAAAACCTTGTAACTCCCATCGAAGGTTATGGCATAACCACATTTTAAAACATCAATGTACATGTGCAAGGTTGTGGTTAAGGTCACGACTATGGTGTTTATTACCATATTCCAAATAACTTTAATCCAAACCATTAACCAAAACACTTCATTACAAACCTTTAACCAAAGCTTGCGCTAAGTCCCTCACACATCAACCTTTATTATAACTTTAGTTACCTTTGCCACCTCATAGTGGAGGATATGCTAGAGCTAGGAATTAGTTATTAGGACTAAGGTATAGTTGCTAGGACTAATACATAGTTGTTAGGACTAAGCCATAGCTTTTTAGGCTTAATTCCCTAGCAAAAACCAAATTTTAAAATAAGCATAAAAGCAGTGAAAACATATCCTTAATGAGTGGCTATAGGGTCGTCGTGACTCGTCACCTATATGCAAACTCCAAATGAGGCATAACCTATCCATCCAACATAAAAATTCACATAAGTTACTTTACACGCATATTACTCACGACGACAATTTATTTCATGCTGCGACCAATATATACATGTTACAACAAAATATTCGAATAGAAGAATAAAATAATTTTTTATTTTATTTTGGATTTTATATGTTTGTGACAGAATGGTATCAGATCATGGTTACAACACTTGGTGTAAATGAGCCCAACACTGATACTGATAAAAACATAAAACTAACTTTATCTTGTTGTGGTTTGACTCTCGTACAAACACGAAGAGAAGAAAAACCTTGTTTTTGTAGGAAATTATGGCAGATGTGGGAATGCTTGCAGAAGAGGAATCTCATCCTAGGAATACAGTGAACAATGAAGAAGGTAACATAAGGGATGGTGAAATATGGGTAAATATAAATGAAAGTAGAAGTTCGACAACCCATCTAAATTACAACAAACCATTAAGGAATTAAGAGCAGAACTAAAACGAGTTAAAGAAGATAACGAACTTATTCTGAAAGCACCAAAAGATTTAAATAACATTATGTTGTCTAAACTACACAGTAATGAAAAATAGAAAAATAAAGAACCTGAACTTAACATGGAAAAAAATACACCTTAAAAACGTAAGGAAAAGAAACTGGAATTTTCCAAACATGAGACTGAATCTTCAAGTGAAGAATCAACCAAACACATTACATAAAAACATAAGGATTCTAGTGAATGTAGCGACAATAATAAAAAGCAAAAGAAATATAAACCTTATGAAGAAATCTTCGGTGAACTAAAAAAATCAAACCTCCTATGTTTAACAGAGAGATCGAGAAAGGGGAAGAAGCAAAATCTTGGTTATCTGGAATGAAGAAATATTTCTAGATTTATAACTATCCCGATGAGTTAAAGGAGAAAATGGCCATCTATAACTTAATAGGAAAAATCGATATCTGGTGGATAGACATAAAGAGAGTAAAATGTATAAATGAATTTTATGTAACATGGAGAACCTTCAAGAAATATTTTAAATGAAAATATATCTCAGAACAATATTACGAAGAAAATGCTAAATAATTTTACGAATTAAGATTAGGTTCTATGACCATGAAAGAACTTTGTAGTAAATTATTAAGTTTACTTCGTTATGTGCCTTATATAATTGACGAAAAAAAAAATACAACGCTTTCTCAGTTGTATGCCTCTTATATTTAAAGAGAGGATTGAGTACGACAATCCAATAATGCTGGAAGAGGAAATGAGAAAGGCAACTTCTGTTATGATCAGAATAAGAATAAAAGGGAAAATATACCTAAATGGAAAACTAAAAGACGTGACAACTTTGATCAAAAAAGAAAAATACCAAGTTTTACAAGAACACTGGGAATAACTACCAGGGATATCAAGGGAATAACTATACAAGGTTTAAACCATTAAACCCTACAACAAAGGAAAGATATCCACCTACTACCTTTAATAAAAACACTGCACAGAGGGAATCACTAAAATGTTAGGAATGCAGCGAGCCACATTACTTTAAAGACTATCCCATAAGGAAGAGAAATTTTAATAATGTTTGCTCAATCCAAGAAGCTGATACAGTTGGGGATATGGTGAGAATCATGCCCGTAATCAGTGCAACATTGGAGAATCAACAAGCATACCATCAAACTTCAATGATCGAAATCGAAGGATTGTAGAATTGTATCACCTAGGATTGTAGAATTATGTAAATTACAACAACATAAGTTTAAGAAATCATGGATGGTACAACTAGCCACATGCACAAAACAAAAAAGTCACTAGTTATGTGAAAAACTGTGAAATTATGATGAATGAATTGAACACACATGCTGACTTAAATATCTTACCGTTATTGTATTATGATTTACTAGTAGGAATGGACTGGTTAGAGAAACATAGAGTTATGTTAAGTTGCTATTATAAAACTTTCACATGCTTAGATGATAATGGTAATACAATTAATGTAAAAGGAATTCCCATAAAAGTTACCATAAGAGAAATCTCTTCCTTACAAATGAAAATGTATGTACGTAAGGGATGCAAGGTTTTTGCAGTCTATGTAATGGATTACAAGAATAAATATAACCAGCTTAAAATTGAGGATATACCAATTTTAAAAGATTTTAAAGACATATTTTCAGAAGAAGTTCTCGGACTACCACAAAAGATGGACATAGATTTTACGATCAATCTAGTACCGGGAGTGGTACCAGCATCAAAATCTCCCTATTGGATGAATATAATAAAGCTTACTGAACTTAAATCACAATTACAGGAATTAATTGATAAAAAGTACATTCGACCTAGTGTTTTCCCTTGGGGAGCACCGATCTTATTTGTAAAGAAAAAAGATGGCACTTTAAGACTATGTATAGATTATTGACAATTAAACAAGATGACTATTAAAAATTGATTTCCTTTGCCTTGGATATATGATCTATTCGATCAGTTTCAAGGGGAAACTATCTTCTCCAAAATAGATTTAAGATCCGGATACCATGATCGGGTATGGATCAAGGACGAAGACATCTTTAAAACTGCTTTTATAACCATATACGGTCATTACGAGTTTGTCATAATTCCCTTTGGCTTAACAAACACACCTGCAACATTTATGTGCTTAATGAATAGTATTTTGAGTAATTGCTTAGATAAATTTGTAGTCATCTTCATTGACGACATATTGATTTACTCCAAGAATAAGAAATAACATGAAGAACATGTAAGAAAATTTTTACAAGTGTTAAGAGAACAACGATTGTTTGCTAAGTTTAGCAAGTGTGATTTCTTTAAAGACAAAATCTAGTATGTAGTGTTGGGCCAAATTATGTCATTTTAATTTCGTTGTAGTAATTGCCCAACAATTTAATTTTTTAATCCGAGGTTCATAGGCTTACGAAGCACATGAAAAGTATATGCAGAACTAAATCAAAATTAAGCTAATCTAACCCCCCGTGAAACTAATACTAATCTAATCTAACCCCCCTTAAATTGAAACAAGCAATTGCTAATCTAATGCTAGAAGATGAAACACACGGTTGAAAGTAAATTGCATAAAATAAAGACAACATATGAAGAGCAACAAGACAACACATGTGAGATCACATTAACAATAAAGCAATCTTAATTTACATCACAAGAATCAATCATAAATCATGAAAGCATCAAACCAAGATTATGAACAAAAGCTAAGAATTTCCTTCTCCATATTACAAAGTCAAGACTAACTTCTACAATCTACTATTCTCTAAGATAATCTAGCATTTTAGATTATTGAAATGAAGAGAGAGCACTCTCTTTTATACATGAAGGAAATAACCATCTCATAATGAGAGATCCACTATTCACTCAACTACTCAACTAATTTCCTATTATTACAAAATATGATCCCTTCAAATCCTCCACATATCTCTCACCAATCCTCCACATGTCTCTCAACCAAATCTCCATGATCTTCTCCTTGGAATATTCTTTGCATAACTATATCCTTGAAATGGTGGAGGAGATATACATGAAGTCTTTTCTTTGAATTAATCCTTCACACATTCCTACACATTACAAAGCTCATCCATACTTTGAGATATTAGTGAAAAACATGTTAATTTTCTAATATTTAATCATAAATTCACTTATAATACTAAAAATAAATAAAGTGGAAATAATAAGGTGAAACCCACATATATGTATGGAAATAATATGATAAAAGGTTAATGGGATGATGAAATGTAAGGAATAGCGAAAGATAAAGTGGATGAAAAAGTGACATTTATGAGTCCCAACATACACCCCAACTGAACTTGTTGCATGTCCTCATGAAATCATGTATGGATATTCTCAAGAACTTTTGGCATTTAAACTTTGGCTTTGGTTGATGATGTCTTTTTAACAATGAATATTTCCAGGGTGTGAAATACATGAGTAACAACTGGAATTTCCTTATGGTTGGTTCTTGTGTGACAACCATGAATATAAAGAATGTTGGTTCTTGTGTTAACAACATTCATTTCATGATGTGAAATGTGAGAGTAACAACTGACATTTTCCTTATGGTTGGTTCTTGTGTGACAACCATGAATGTAAAAAATGTTGGTTCTTGTGTTGACAACGTTCATTTCGTCATCTGTATTCTAGCTGCATAATAATTTAACCATACACTCACTGAAAATGATAAGATATTAATGTGCATAGAAAGCATCATCATGCATAAGAAATTCTTTTCTTTATCTTTATGAATCATGCCAATATGTATATCAATGTGTATGAAGCAAAGTGCAATAGAGGATTTGTCGGAAAAGAAATGCTCATGAATGGTAAATGAGATGAAAAATGGGTGATGGTGGTGAAAAGAATGGAATGATAGTAATGAGTATGTATTGAATATAGTTCCCCCTCCCCAAGTGATGTGGTTGCATGTCCTCATGCAACCTAGCATGGGCTTTGAAAGAAATGGAGCATGGTGAGGGAATTTTCCAAATTATTCATTTCTAGCATGTAAGGAATTGCATGATTAAAGTTTAGAAAATAACATACCCCCACTTACCCAAAAAGTAGATGAATGATGCAACATGAATGTAGCTAATGCCGCTGGATCATGGAATGTGTCACTACTACTGCGGTTGTAACTGCTGGATCATGGGCAGTGAAGGAATTGGAACTGCTGCTGCTGAATCATGGAAAATATGTCACAGCTGCAGGATAAAAATGTAACTGTAAATGATGCTGCAGCTGTGATTGCTGTAATGTGAAGTGGAGGAATCTAAACTGCTACTGATAAACAATGGAAAATATGTCACGGCTACAAGATAAAAATGTAACTGTAAATGATGCTGCAACTGTAACTGCTGGAACTATTGTAATATGAAGTGGAGGAATTTGAACTACTGCTGATAAATAATGGAAAATGTGGAAGGCAAAAAGTGGAACTGTGGTATACTCATAGATCTGAAGTCATGTTTCTACAACTGCTGATGGAGTTACGAGAAAAAATGTATAGTCTTCACCTGCTACAAAACCCAGCGGTACAGTTCTAATCATGCGAATGTATGTGTCAAGGTCGAGCATGAAGAGAAATCATTGGATTACCGGCCATTGATGAATGCTGTTAACCAATGCGAGGAAACCCACTAGTGATGTCAATGAGTGCCAAGGTACCCAAGTACATCTTGCGAAGTGCAAATATATGTGCTGATGTCGAGCCACTTGCAAGATCTAACAATCAATGGACATTGATGAATTCCCATGATTGTCAGCAAGAGAAATTTCCATTAAGGCATGCAAGCCTCCAGGTACTCAAAATGAACTCTAGTCTATATCCCAGATAAGGTACTGAGGTCGATGGGGCAAGACTTGTTGAAAGGTGGGCCTTAAGGAATCCCACATCAGTCAACATGATTTGGTATAAAAATATTGGTAGAAATATCAGTGAAAAGATCTCACAGTCAAGTAGTGGATATGGCAAGACCATGTAGTCATGGAAAGGGAGATGGTTTTTTTTTTTTAGAAGAAAAACTGGAAAGAAAAAAGAGAGCAAGATGAACTGAAAAATATAAAGGGATGTATGCAACTCAGAAATATAGGCATGTGTGAAGTCATGACAGATAAAGTGATGGAAATTGGACTTCAAGAAATGGATGGTGAAGGTGCTCTGAAGGAGAAATATGGATAAACAATCATGACACAAATGAGTTTATGGATGGTTTCTGTGTAACAACCAGCGTTATGATGTTTATCAAAAAAATCACGAGTAACAGCTCCTTCAGGATGTCTATCAAAGCATGTTTCTAATTTTTTTTTGTGTTTCTTTAAAAACTTTCACTTCAGCAGCAAAATGGGATTATCTCTGAAACCTGAAAAAAAAATTTAGTACAAAATCCTGCATGAAAACTTATTAGTGAATATGTATTGAATTTAGTTCTCCCTCCCCAACTGATATGGTTGCATGTCCTCATGCAACCTAGCATAAAAATTATGAGAAGCTCGTAAAAGAAAACATATCATGCAGAAAGAAGTACATAAGCTGCAAAGAAAATTACCTGTTTCCCGTGTTGGTTTCATCTAATCATAGTTGTAACAACCCAACCAGCTGCGACAACAATGGCTGCAACACACAACAGTGGCAACCAGCTACGCGACAACTAGATGCAACAAGCCAACTGCAACACCACATAGGTATGATAGCTAGCTGCGCGACAACTAGCTGCAACACTTAGCTGCAACAAGCCTAGCTATGACAGCTGGCTGCAACACACAAGAAACTTTCTGCGATGTGAGAAAATTGGTTTATTGCACTTTTATTGATTTAAAAATCAAATATCTTGGAAACATTGTCAATGAGGCATGCTTTTAAAAATTTTGTGATTCATGACAAATCACTTCAACAGCAAAATTGGCGATCTTCGAACCTGAAAAATGATAGTACTAAACCTGCAATCAAACTTGTAAGATTATTGTAAAATACATGAATTAGTACGAAGGCGAGCGAATTGAATGTCAAAAATAAAGTGCGTCTTTTTCCTTTGTCTTTGTGTGCTGTCAAAGTGACTTGAAGAAATCAAATTATCATAGAGTGCAAAATTCATGCATTTGTATTGTTTTCGGGACTGTAAGAAAGTCCATTTGCAAATATTTATTTATTTATTTTTATTTTTAAACAAAACAAAAACAACTAAAAAAAAGCGTTGTATAATTCACAAAATACAAATAAAGAATTCAAATGAAATTGCCAACATGGTCTTGAGTGTATTTATGATTATCAATTTCTCCATCTGAAAGATATTTCTATGATCATAATTTAAACAACATCAGCAAATTGAAATGAAAACATCAATGTATGTATATGAATTTTTAGCAAATGCATGTTTGGGTCTTAGATGGAAGCTCAGTGTGTGTGTTCTTAATAGAATTCTTTCCTGAAAGTTTCTAAAAATTAAAAAAATAATACAAATTATGCCAATTTGCAAAAACAAAGGATTGCATTATGTCATTTTACCAACATGAAAGGAATTTAACCAATCAAGCAGATTCAAGCGGTTAAACAACCAGCTGCAACAACGAGCTGCAACAACCACCGGTAGCCGCCCCATATCGATTTGCTTCTCACCTTCCTCCTTTTTGTGCTGTTAAGACTGGTCCAATTGCTTCTGCGATTATAAAATTTTCAATTTATGCTTAGGGGATTTTTTCAGCCTTTTTCTGTTCTTTGTTCAGCCTTTTCTTTGTTCAACCCTTTTTCTGAGCCTTGTTCAGCCTTTTCTTTGTTCAACCCTTTTTCTAAGCTTTGTTCAACCCTTTTTCTGAGCTTTGTTCAGCCTTTGTTTAGCCTTCACAAAACTATGTTCAGCCTTTATTGTCACAATAATGGAGTTTACTGTTTTAGCTGCTTGGAACTGGCCACAACAGTAAATCTGGAAAACACCCTCCTGAAGAACTAGCTGTATGTCGCAAATCGTGGCTTTGTTTGGAGATTTCCATGCGAATTAGGTAAAGGAGGATGTTACGCACAAAACCCATGTATCATATTTTCAAAATTATTTTCCATATACCCGCAAATTGAGATGCGAGTCAAGGTGTTATTATGTGGGATGCATTTTTTTGGTTAAGGCTGTAACAACCATTTGCAGGCCATTTGTTGCAGATTTGTTCAATTCCTTTCCATTTTAGATGGAGATGCAATAATCACCTAACTACTCAGGCCTAGGAAAGTAATGATTGATTTTCTTGTTGAGTGTATTTCTCCATGATCTACAACGAGATGAATGCATCACCAATTGGTCAAGGTGTTTTCCAAGCTGGTCGAGAGAGCTAACTATTTCTTTATTTTTTTGTTTTACGCAGATTTAATTCAAGGTAGGAAGATGAATTTGATTAAGTTTTGTATGAAGGTGAGATATGGCATTGCTACCACTCAACCATAAATAAACCAGACTCAGAAGATGTACTTCAATTGTGACACAGGCTTAGCCACTGTTTCAGTTTAAAATTTTCAAAGAATGCACTTGCATCCCATATGAATTTGCAGGACAATTTTATAAATTGAAAAAGTTTTAGTAAATGGAGACAAATGACTTGCACATTGGAATTAATTTTTTTTCATTCTGTTTCAGCTACAACTGTTATAGCTAAAGCATGTTGGGCCGACGTAGACTACTTGACAGTGTTTTGGTAATAACTTCTTTGTTTCACGCCCGATTTAAATGATTCCAACGCAAAAAGAAAGTGGATTCATAGGGATACTTCCAGTAGAAATAGGTTTTAAAAATTCTATGATATGGTATGTCATATAATATGAGTAACAGCCTGCATCCTAATGTTGTTTGTGAGTTTCAACTTAGACCAACGGTGACTATTTTGAGTACAATTTTTTCGTTAAAATATGGATTGATGTGATTCAAATTGGAGATGAAAATAGATTCATATAGGTATATCCAATAGAAACAGGTTTTGAATATACGAATAATTTATGGGTCAAATATGCCAATGAACAACTAAGAAAGTAGAGTTTTTAGAGTGCAGATTTAGGATAGGTAGTTAGTATTTTGGGCATATCTCCTTCGTACGATATCGAAATTGAATGGTTAAAATTGTGTTGTAAACTATATTGATAGGAGAGTATGCATTAGATACATGTTTTTATAATTCATCCATTAGGTCTCCCAAAACATGACTATCCCAACTATGTTCTTGAGCTGCCTACTCCACCCCCAGTCAGTATTTTGACCATATCTTTTTCGTTTTAGAACCAAATTGAAGAATTCAAATTGGATTGGAAACTAGAATTAAAGGGATACCTTGGATAGAAACAGGTTTTAAAACTAATCCTTTATGGTCCTTAAAAATAGGACTGTCCCGACTGTGTTTCAACGAATTTTAACAAGCCAAAATGCCCAAAAAAATGCAATAGATGAAACATAGCTTCCACACAATGATATGAATGGTTGCAGATGTCTATATTGATATTTTTTTTTAATGGAATACATCCACATATCCTCAAGAAATTTGTACCTAGAATGACTTACACAATGTGTTGCAGCCACAACTGCAACTCCTAAAAATGATATGATTTTTGAAATAAAACCTATGTAATTTTGTGGTTGTATAAATGGTTTGGCAGAGTTAATTTTTAGAAAGCTACAGGATGAAGGACGAAGGAAAAAAGATGGCTGTGACTCCAACTGACGAGAAGCTTACAGCCGTGACATTGTGTTTCAGCTGCTGGGTTTCAGCTGTTGTTTTGTTTCAGCCTAGAGTGTTTCAACAATTGCTTGTTTCTTCTTATGTGTTTCAGCTACAACTATTTTAGCTTATGTGCTTCAGTGAAAAAAGCGTGTTTCAGCCACAACTGTTACAACTGCTATTTTAGCTTAGATTTGTGTTGTTTCAGCTTGGAGTTGCAGCTGCTTTTCAACATTATAATTTCAGCGTTTGTTCAGCTTAAAAATGAAATTGCATACTAGTTTTATTTTACAAATTGAAAATTTTTTTAGCAAATGGAGATAATGAATTGCAAAATAAAGATGAAATCAATTAAGCATGTTGCAAAACATTAATTATTCATTCCTAAAATTTTTAGAAAACATCCTACTTTCTCATCCTCGCAATCGCATGAAGTGTGGAGGAGAGCATACTTATTCTGGGTGAAAGTAAAGACTGGAAATAAAATCCTACCTACTCTATGCTAATTGGAATTTAGAACATAGTTACATGTAGTTAAATATCTAGTGTAGCCATTCACGTAACAGTAACAAGAATATTTTCAGTGTTAATTTTGCAAATAGAAGATGAGGATAAACCAAAATGTGTGGAATTAATTGTTGTAACTATGAATTAACTAGAAAAAAAGAAAAAACTAAATTGTTCTAACCTCGTACTCACTTGAAACCATCGTTCGATAGGGATTTCGTAGGCATAGTTTTCACTCCTTAGATAATGCTGCAACTGCTCGTGGTCCTCCTCGATCTCTTGTTCGCATGATTGTTCTCCATCAAATGTGCAGGATTCTTTGTATGCTAACTCTTCATCTATTTCTGGAGGAGTAATTAAGCTCTCGGTTGCTGTCAAGATCTCCTCTTCGAGAGAAGAGGAGATCCCTACTTTTGCAAGGATCTGAGTGAGCTATTCCAAGCTTAAACTCATTGTTAAATCATTTTGAAAAAGGGATTCTTACAACACCCAAATATAAATGAGAAATTTAAATAAACACTCTTGCTGAAACAAATTAAAAAAACACTATGTACAAGAAAAACAATTACTCTTTATAGTTGCGAGAAAACACACTTGCTGAAATTGAAATTCACATTTGCATAATTGAAACACTCTTTGCAGAAACTGAAATTCACTCTCTAGTGTACGCTTGCAGAAAAATAAAACTAAACTTCAATCCATCGTGCTTCCCCGGAAATGGCGCCAAAATGTTGGGCCAAATTATTGTCATTTTAATTCCATTGTAGTAATTGCCTAGCCATTTAATTTGTCAATTTGAGGTTCGTAGGCTTACGGAGGACATGCAAAGTATATGCAGGACTGAAGCAAAATTAAGCTAATCTAACCCCCTGTGAAACTAATACTAATCTAATCTAACCCCCCTTAAACTGACACAAGCAATTGCTAATCTAATGCTGGAAGATGAAACACATGACTGAAAGTAAATTGCATAAAAGAAAAACAACATATGAAGAGCAATAAGACAACACATGTGAGCTCACATTAACAATAAAGCAATCTTAATTTATCTCACAAGAATCAATCATAAATCATGAAAGCATCAAACCAAGATATGAACAAAAGCTAAGATTTCCCTTCTCCATATTACAAAGTCAAGACTAACTTCTACAATCTACTATTCTCTAAGATAATCTAATATCTAAGATATTCTAAGATAATCTAGAATTTTAGATTATTGAAATGAAGAGAGAGCACTCTTTTTTATACATGAAGAAAATAACCATCTCATAATGAGAGATCCACTATTCACTCAACTACTCAACTACTTTTCTATTATTACAAGATATGATCCCTTCAAATCCTCCACATATCTCTCACCAATCCTCCACATGTCTCTCAACCAAATCTCAATGATCTTCTCCTTGGAATATTCTTTGCATAACTATCTCCTTGAAATGGTGGAGGAGATATACGTGAAGTCTTTTCTTTGAATTAATCCTTCACATATTCCTACACATTACAAAGCTCATCCATACTTTGAGATATTAGTGAAAAACATGTTAATTTTCTAATATTTAATCATAAATTCACTTATAATACTAAAAATAAATAAAGTGAAAATAATAAGGTGAAACCCACATATATGTATGGAAATGGTATGATAAAAGGTTAATGGGACGCTGAAATGTGAGGAATAGCGGAAGATAAAGTGGATGAAAAAGTGACATTTTTGAGTCCCAACATGTAGGACACGTGGTGTGTAAAGATGGAATATGATTCAACCCCGATAAGATTAAGGCTATCACTAAATGGTATGTTCCAAAGAATGTAACCGACATAAGATCCTTAATTTGGATTACTGGCTACTACCGAAAATTTATTGAAGTGTTTTCTAATATATCCTACCCCATAACTTCACTATAGAAGAAAGGTAAGAAATTTGATTGGAGCAAAAAATGCACTGAAAGCTTTAATAAACTAAAACACCTGTTAACCACAGTTCGTATCTAAAAAATTATTGATCCTTTTAAATATTTTGTTGTATGCACCGACACATGTAAAGACGGATTATGCATGGTACTAATTCAAGAAAACTATGTCGTGGCCTACGAGTCCAGGAAGTTAAAATAACGCGAAAATAATTATGCTACACATGACTTAGAACTTACTGCCATCATACATGCGCTAAAAATGTGGTGACACTACTTCATCGAAAGAGTTTTCTTACTAATGTCGGATAACATAAGTCTAAAATACATGTTTGACCAACATAATCTCAATTCTAGACAAGCTAGGTGTTTGTCATTTTTAAGCGAATATGATTTCAGAATAAAACATATAAAAAGAAAAGAGAATAAAGTTGTAGACACTTTAAGTTGTCACAAAAACTTACTGTATGCAAGCAACACCTATGAATCAGATTGAGAAAAAAAAATTAAATGCAGAAAATTTTGATAAGGAGTATTAAACCTTAACAGAAAAGACTGCAGAAAATGAAAGAAATCAAATAAAAACAGATCTTAGTTTGAATGGAAGAGGGTTATTACTACATAAAGGTAGATTATATATACCAAATTCAACATACATTAAATTAACTGTTATGGATGAGTTACATAAATGACCGTATTTAGGACACCCTCGATATTAGAAAATGATCACTATGATGAGAAAAGACATATTTTGGCCTAATATGAAAAAGTAGAAAAATATTTAGCACGCTGCATTGAATTTCAACAGGTAAAGGTTGAACACCAACATCCAATAGGATTACTGCAATCATTACCCATTCCAGAATGGAAATGGGAAGTAATTTACATGGATTTCACAACAAGTTTACCTAAGAATTTCAGGCAACACGACTCAATCATGGTTGTAGTAGAAAAATTAAGTAAATCAACTCACTTTATTCCGGTAAAATATACTTATAAGGATGTTAACATTGATTATATATTTAGGATAGAAATTTTTAGGTTACGCGGCGTACCTAAGGTAATAATATCAGATAGAGAAGTAAAATTTACAGGGAATTTTTGGAAATCCTTGTTCAAAGGACTAGGCACACAATTAAATTTTAGCAATGCATATCATCCTCAAACAGATGGAAAAATTGAATGAGTAAATAAGATTCTGGAAGAAATTCTTAGAGTGTACGTAATGGATAAACTTGGCAAGTGGGAAGATTACTTACACTTAGTAGAATATTCTTATAAAAATCATTTCTAAGTTTTGGTTGGAATGAGTCCATTTGAAATTATGTACGGATGGAAATGTAACACTTATATTTCTTGGAGCAGTGTTGTCGACAGGTTCATGTTAGGTCCCGAATTATTGAAAGATATGGAACTAGCAATGAAACAGGTACACCAAAATTTGAAGGTTTCCCAAGATAGCCAAAAGAGTTATGCCGACTTGAAAAGAAATCCTTGATAGTTCCAGGTAGGCAAGCATGTATACATAAAGGTAAAATCCAAGAAAATATCCCTAAGACTATTAAGATACTCGAAATTTGCACCCAGGTATTGTGGGCCATTTGAAATTTTGACAAAAGTTGGACCAGTAGCATATCAATTAGCATTACCACCTACAATAAAAGTACATAATGTTTTTCATGTTTCTATTTTGAAAAAATACGTTCATGATGCTACTCATGTGATTGAATGGAATATTATACAGGTGGAACCTGAAGGAGAGTTTCCAGGGGAACCAGAGCGTATGCTTGACAGGAGAGAAATCTTCCTATAGAGCTGTACCATCAGACATGTCAAGGTGAAATGGAAGCACCTTAGTTTAGAGGAATCCACTCACTACAACAAATCCTGGAATTAGCGTCCCATTTAGCGTCCCCTTTTAGTGTAATTTGTGTTTACATTGAGTGGTCAAACTAGACGCTAAATGGGACGCGTCATGGACAAAACTTAAAGCGTCTCAAAAAATGTCTTTTTTGCGTTCTAGATAGCATCATTTATGATGTCCAAAGTAGCGTCTATTTTTTTTCTTCTAGAATAACGCCCAACTTTGCTTCCTAAACAACGCCGAGGTTTGCTTCCTAAATAACATCCTATTTTGCTTCCTAGAGAGTGTCCACTTTTGCTTCCTAAATGACATCCCCGTTAGCACCATATTTGCATCCAAATTAACGTCCAATATTGCATCCATTTGTGTTACCACTTTAGCATCCCATTTTGCACCACGTTTTACTTCCAAATATGTGCCAATTTTCGCTTCCAAATTTGCACCAATTTTTGCTTCCTTTTTTGTGTCATGTTTTGGTACCACCATAAAGTAACAAATGGTTAAGACAACTTTGTATTTTAATAGGGAGTTTATTATGGATTCTATTTAAGGTTTAATGCTAATACCAATTCTCATTCATAAATGTATATATAAAATAATTATCTTATTAAAAAAATATTGTAGAAATTTTACTATTAATAAGAATTAAGAAATTTATTTCTTAACAAACAAATCTTATTATAGTTATTAAAACATTTTTTTAAATATCTTTAATTCTAACATTATATTATTATTATCATAATGAAAGTGTACATAAAATTAGTCTTTTTAATCATTTTTTATCCATAATCAAAATTCAATAATTCATTATATTATGTATAATAAATTAAAACCATTATTCTCATTCATTTACTCTTAATATACATAAAATATTTATGAAACCAATGATTTATAATATTTATTAGATCGTTTTATTTATCATATTAAATATAAGTAGAATATTAATGTAATTAATTTTTGTTTTTTAAAATTATGTTACTCTTTTAAAGAAACATAGACAATGCTGAAAAAATAATTTATTTTTAACACTCTTGTGAGATGAAAAACTAGTTTTTATCTTTTAATTTCTTTATAAATTATGAGAATTAAGAATTTATTTTTCATGTTTTATGTCATTTTTTAATTTCTTTATGAATTATGAAAAATAGTGAATACAATTTTTACATAACTATAAATTTATATTTGAATTAACTTTATGCTTACTAAGTAATGCTTTTGAAAACAAATATGAACCATTTTCAATTAAAACAAAAGAAAATAATAATAATAACATCTTATAATTGTTAGTTAAAATTATTATGGTTAATCTAGATAAAATTAAAATATTATCATTCGACAAATTTATAAAAAAATATAATCTATAAAAAGAAATGACATAAATTAATGTTGTAAATTGAATATTACATTAGCTTATACAATATTTTTAAAATAAAATAAAAAACTATTTAAATAAAATAATAACATTTTTAAAAATAATAAAAACTATAAAATTATATAAATTATAATAAACTATAATTTTTTTTAAATGATTGCAATATATTTTTATCTAAATTTTAAATAATAATTTATTTCATTTAAAAAATAGATAAAAATTTAACCGCTCAACAAATTTAAAAACTAAACTTATATATATATTTAAATGAATCTTAGATATTCGCCTACTTATGCCTCCTTCAATACATCTACCAAAGGATCAAGGTTCTTACCGCTTTAGTATCATTTAACTAATTGATGTTTGTTTATAAAAAAAAAACTTGGTATTATTCATTCTCATTAATTTGTTTTAGTGCTATGATTTTTATTTGAATGCTATTAATTTCTTTCTATTTTCAAAAATTTATGAACAAAGAGTTAGGGTTAGTGAAAAATTTGAGCCTCCAATGAACTTTATTGAATATGTTTTCCGTCCGCATGAAATCTACTGAGAACCTATGCAATTGAATATTTCATTATAGGCATTAGAAATTTGGAATAAAAAAACTCAAAAACTCAAATAAAAAAATTATTGCACCGAGAGGCGCATTCTACAGCCCGGTATGAGGTAGAAGTGTAATTCCGTGCTCAACGTGGAGATGACACGTGTCACATAAAAAAGTCGGCTTATATATGTATATATATATACAAGTCGGCTTAATAATTAATAATCTTAGGTGTGTGTATATATATATATATATATTTGTAAGTAAATCAAAACACCTATACACACTTCAAAACAATACGTACAAGCTGGACCTTCGGAATAAGGCTGAGAGCAATTACAGATTTGTCTCAGGTACGCAATTACAGAGGTGCAAACCCTTTTTTGGAGTGCAATTGTTGAAGCAGGGTTTGCACCTTGGAATATTTGATCCCTCTTGGCGCATGATAGAGCCAGGTAAAGCTGGATCTAAGCTGGTCATAAACATACCATAGATTGGATTACTGCCCTCCTCCCCCAATGATTGAATTCTTCCTCTTTGGCTCTCTTCTTGGCTAATCCATCTCTCTCCAACTGTATTCGATTTATTGGATCACTTTCATTCATGTTCTAAAAATCAATGAAACTCGTTAGAAGAAACCAAGAAAAAAATTGAAATTACAGCGTTTCCTTAAGCTACCTTTGATCTTCTGCATATATTCTAAGAAAACCAATGAAATACTATTCAGAGCAAATGAATTTAGAAAAAAAATCTGATAACATTCGGCCTCATGGATGAGAAAGTTGTAGTATTTAGCCTGGGCTGACCTCTTGCAAAACAATAAGAAATTACATTAATAAAATAATAAAATAATTAAAACCCTTTAATATGATATAAAATCTATCATCAAACTGCAATGTTCAGAGCTATTGAAATGGAGATGGGAGCTATTAAATCAACAGCATGGGGAGGGCATAGCAACTAAGCATCATAAACCGTACCAAGGAGCGAATGTAATGAATGCATTTAAGAGGGAAATAATAGTATAGATTAAAATAATAGTATATATTAAAATAATGGTATATATTATTGGAATTGTTTCTAATTTTTAATATAATGTTTCTAATTTATTTTTAGTTTTTGTTATTTTATTTTATGATGTTTCTTTTTTAAATATTAACATGTTTTTTAAATTATATTTATTATCGGAAGTGTTTCTAATTTTTAATATAGTGTTTCTACGTTGTTTATATGATGGTTTTTTTACTAGTGTTTGTTGCATTGTTTAACATTTTTTAAATTATGTTTAGTATTTTTAGTTTTTGTTATTTTATTTTATGATGTTTCTTTTCTAATATTAACATGTTGATGTTTCCTTTTTAAATATTAATGTGTTTTATATTATATTTATTATTTTTAGTTTTTGTTATTTTGTTTTATGATGTTTCTTTTTTAAATATTTAGTAAGTAGGGAATTGAATAATTACTTTGTTTTATTTTTTTTCTTAATTTGTAATTTGTTTTTAATTTTAATATTTAGTTTGTAGGTTAAAATATATTTTGGTTTAAAGTCTATGTATACAATAATATTAATGTTTTTGATATTAAGATAAGAAAAATTAAAACATGCGATTTTAAATTATCTATATATTTTGGCTTGTGATATTTTCAGATGTATTAAGTGTTTCATAAGTTCTGTTCTTTTTTGAAAATATTGATTTATTGCTAACTATTGTTATATAATTTGTTCTTATTGTTGTTTTAGTTTTTCACTCTTTTTTTAATGTTTCTTTTAGGATTGTTTGGTATAGAAGTGAAGTGTTATTTGTGTGCTTGTTTTATGTATTTAATTATCATAACAATTTTAATATGACTATATATATTAAATATTGAATCTACTACAATAAATAAATAGTTAAAAATTAGTCCAGTGGGGTAGCTCAGTTGGTTGGAGATTATGTGGCCAAGATGTTAGTAGGTCGAGGTCAACACTTGAATTCTCTATCCCTTCCGGGGACAAGTTCCCAAAACTGGTGATTACATGGTGAGGTCCCTTTAGGTGGGCCCCTTGAAATTATTTCCACGAAGCTATGGTGCAACGAACCACATAAAAAAACAATAAAAATAAAATAAAATAGTTAAATGGTAATTATCAAAGGTATCAACAAAATTTATGTAATAAATTATTGATCCACATACATATGAAACTCAATAATCGAACTTAGAATAAACAAAATACATATAAGAAGAAACAAATACTAGCTTATATTATATGAAGGCTTCATAACATTTTGATATGATTACATGCATGTCCACATTTGACAAGTCAAAAGGCTAACCATTATTTAATAATATACCTAACTAATTAACCAATCTAATTTGATAATGGGGTGTGAACCAAATCCAAACATCGTATTGTGATGGATGGGACTCCCATTCATACCAATTCCTCCTAATTGAAGGGGAAAGGATCCCTTATTTCTTCCTCTCAGGTGAAATGTGAGAAAACTAAAACCAAGTCTAAAATGATAGTTGTTGAGTTGTGCTACAAAATAATGAATACATTGAAGAGTGTGTTGGTTCAGACTAAAGAAGGTGACTACATAGACTAAGGTGAGAGGGTGTGCCTCTAAAGGAAGTTGGACTGAGCAAGTTCCTACATCAACCAGGGTGGGAGGACATGTATCCAAATGAACCTAATCCAGATGTTGTCGTGAAGAGTTGTTGAGCTGAGAAGGTGCCTACACATAACAGGGTGGGAAGGAACACCTCCAAATGAACCCAATATGGATGTTGTTGTGAGGTGTTGAGTAGAAGTAGGAAGTAGGGTGCAATTCCTTGCGCTAACCCTGGCTCAATATGGTGCTAATCTTGGTGCTATTCTAGACATTTTTTTGGAGGCTATTCTGGGTGTTATATGGGATGCTATTTTGGACGCTAATTGTGATGCTAATTAGCATCCAAAATAGCATCAAATTTTAAAAAGGGACGCTAATAACACCATTAAAAGCGCCATCCCCTGTAAAAGCATCCACTTTTACCAAAAAATGATGAAAAATACACTAAAAGTGATAGTGGACGCTAAAAGAGATGCTAATCACAGGGTTTTGTTGTAGTGACTCGGGAGTTGGAGAGTAATATGTGAGAGGCATAGCCAATCCTATTTCAAGATGAAATAATTAAAGAATAAAGATAAAAAAACAATAACACCAAGGACGGTGTCAACCTCTAAAGGGAGGTGTATGTAATGCACTGAATAAATGAAAATTATTATTCTTTTAATATTTTATTTTTTTAAATATTTTGACAAGAAAGTCAAAATGGATGTAATGAATTAATTTTATTTAATAATTAAAAATACTGAGAAGAATCATAACTGAAGTAGTTGTTGAAAGAGTGTTTGCTGACCCAAAAGGGGAAAATACAAGTGGCGAAAGCTGTTGAGTGATAAATCAAGTGATGTAGGAGACATCTTCCCCAAAATCAGGTCAAGACTCCTTGTGGAGTGTTGAAGAGTAGGAGGCTCATAAATAACCAAGTCCTAAGCAAAATACTATATAATAGTATGTCCATCAAGCAAGAAGGAGGCTAGCGATGGACGTGGAATTGATCTGTCAATGCAAGAGATGGCACATTGATCGGATTTTGTCCCTATGGTTCAAAAAAAGGCTCATGGGTTCTGGAGCAAGTAAGACTTGTTTGCTCTATGAGTTGGTTGGGAGGAACAACAACTTTAGTTCTGTTTTCCTGACAGTGGTGTCAGGTTCCCTATTCTATTTCTTATCTGTTTAAAAATTGATAAATTTTAGATTGTATAGACATGAATCGTAATTATATTTTTATCAAATATATTGTGTATATATACCTAACCTTTCCCTATTTTTTTATTAATATTTAATATAAATTTTTCTTTATTAGCAGAGGAATCATAGATTATTATCTTAGTATATTTCAATGAATCTCTTTTTGGCCTTCCGTACCCAAATTAGAGTTCTGATTTAGAGTGGATGTAATGTTAGCCTAACTAGGAATTATGAGCGAGGATATTATAGATCTAATTAAATATTTTAAATTATGTTGCATCTGTTCTCTTAAAATATTTTTATACGTATTTTCAAAACTAATCATATTCCCTAGAAGACGATGTTTTCTTACATAGCTCATCTCTGTTTTTTTTAAACTGTATTAAATTTATAACTTGTTTCGAATTAAAAACTATGTTTCCAGAATACCTATGGTTATGGCTAGATTCCATTAATATAAGCTAATAATGATTTGACTGATGGAATTTTTAATTAAACCATGAATCAAATAACACCAGGAATAAATAAAAAAATATAAACAATAATAAAAGATTGCAGAATTTTGCTTAAAATATCCTATGTATGCATAGCAGAGCTGAAAGGATTACTATCAGATAAACATTTAATCTGCGAATCCCTAGGTTAAGAATTTAACTCAATATTAAACAATTACATGAATAATGTCGGTTGGGTAATTATACCCATTATAAACTAAATCTAGTTTAGATCAATACACATTGGCTCACAGATCCATAACATAAAAACACATAATCAGATCTGAATACTAAGTTAAACAACAAATAGATCTATTAACTTACAGAGAAAAATAATATCAGTCATTAAATGTAAAACGCATAGTCCTAAGTCAAGAGTATCACATTTGGTGTTATGGGGATTTGTTCAACAGAATTTTCAAACAATCAAATCACAAAAATATATTAACATTTGTTTCTCAATCAACAAGTCCAAACTGATAAACAATGTGTGGTTGTAATCCCATTAAAATGGAATCCACTATTTTAAGATTCATGTGACACATACATCCGAATGGATGGCATGGAAATGCAAATAAAAGAGAGTTTGCGAGCCATTTCCACAAACCAATAGAAACCCTTAAGGGTTTTAATAATAACATATCAAAATTATCATCACAATAGTGGTGAAAGCCCTATTCTTATATAGTCTGCAAACTCTGCGGAGAACCACCGTAACCACCTCGTTAAATAAACTGTAACATACCCATATAACTTGCTAAAATGCATATATAAGAAAATTTCTTTCATATACAATATGGGCCATGAATCTTTCTATAACATTCACACTTAAGTTTAATTGTTCATGTAATAGTCCTTTTGTAGATAAAAGGTCCCTTTCAAAGTATAAAAGGTCCTTTCTGCAATTAACAGGTCCTTTCCGCAATTCCGCTTCTGCAATGTGGATTACAAATTGCAGAGCTCCATACAATTTAATTAATTATATTTTTCTGCATTCCGCATTCCATAATGCAGATTGCGGGTTGTAGAAATCCTTAACTTTAAACAAATTACCTTTCCGCATTCCGCATTCCACAATGTGGATCACGGGTTGTGGAAACCCTTAAATCTCCACAGTTTAACCTTCCGCTTTCTGCATTCCGCAATTGCAGATCACAGAAACTCTAACGTTTATCAATTTTTCCTTTCGACATTCCGCATTCTGCATTGCGGATTGCGAAAACCTTATCAATTTTACATTTTATCTATCTGCTTCCGCATTCAACATTTCATAATGCAGATTGCGAAAATCCTTAACATTTTTCACAATTTTCCTTTCCGCATTCTGCATTCCATAATGCAGATTGAGGAAATCCCATCTTTTCTTTATATTTTCTTTCACCTTCCGCATTCCACATTCTATAATGTGGATTGCGGATTGCGGGAACCTTAAAATTTTTACACTTTTACTTTCCTGTTTTTGCATTCCGTAACTTGCGGGTTGCGAATTGCGGAAAGTACACATTGCATTACAATTTTTACCCTCCGCAACTCCACTTCCACAATGCAGATTATAGCTTGTGGAAGGCATATTCTTCTTTACGATTTTACCTTTCTGCAACTCTGCTTCTGCAATGTGGATTACATGTTGCGGAAACAATCCCTTCCCTTATAAAATCCACACCATTTTTACTGTTTGCTTCCTTAGGTGCATTCAAGCTTATGAATTATGAAGTAGGTTTTAGTGGCTATTTTCCATACTTTCCTTCCTGGTTTTATCTTCATATAAGGATGCAAGTATTGTACAGGGACTTCCCTAAGCTGGGAAGGGCTTATCCCATTCAACACTTAAGCTTTCTAGAGGGGTCCCTTATAATCGTGGTCCTTAGCAGTAGAACAATAATACAACCAAATAACTCATCACAGAACAATAAATACCATAATTAGAAAGGTCATGTGACCAAGGGGAGAATCTCAGACCCCTAGAACAAAGCATGGCTTCTATAACCACAGAGGCCATATATCAAATATAGTCATAGAATTTCAGCCAAGCAGGAGTAATACATTTAGGGAAACTATATCAACATGCAGTTTGCAGTTAAGTAAAACATAGTAGGTGCATTACTTCCTCCATGATCTATGCATCCAAATGGAGTCATAACAATTCCTTAACCGAACATGAATACTTCTATTTGGAGAATGATAAGACCCATATGCAAATCATCAACCAGAGTAGGTGTATCATACCCTTAGTAATCTATATAACCAATGCAACCATAGTCATTCCAAATAGGGCATGAGCATACACCAGTTCTTGAGCAATGCTCCCATCAATAGAATTATAGTTGTTATTTATCATTTCATCAACACCATAACACACTTTCATATACACACATACATGCTCTGAGATCATTAATCAAAGGGAGTCATACAACATACAGGTAACTCTATATAGAGCAGTAATACACCATTTGAGTTACCATTTTACCATAGGCAAGGAACAATCATTCAAGACAACGTATGAGTACACCAACTCATAAGCATCATTCACACCAATAAAACTAAACATGCTATTTATCATTTTATTGATATTGAAAACACATAATTACAAATAAACATTATACTTTGAGTTCAATAGAATGACAGGTCAAAACCCAGTAATGAAACCTGTTTGTCAAGCGATCCGCAATGAAGAGGGAACAACCACGTTCCACCCAACTGCATATTAGGCACATATCTTCTCTGTCCTCAATCACCCTCAAGCTAAACTATGTGTTCCAAGAGTGGAGACAGCTAACCCTCAGTTCAGTACTCCCAGGCCAGAAATCACTTGCCTAAGTGACTAACATAGAGTACTCATGTGGACAGTATTTCTCTCAACTCTTTCCTAACACTTCACCGAGTGCTCACACAACAAGATTTCATTCTTTCAACTCTTTCCTAACACTTCATAGAGTGATCCAGCAACAGGATTTCATTCTTTCCCAGCATACTCAGCAATGTCCTGCTTCCTCATACATGCTCCTCTTTATAGTTTGGTTTCCTAGGTCTTACTTTGTTGCTACGGTTCATTCCCAAAGGAATCCTTGTCAACCACTGTGTCCTGGTTCCCGCAGCTATGGTCTATTCACCATTGAATGAATGCAACCAATGCGCCCGCATTCCTCCAAGGTCTGTCCAGCGCCATTAAGGCGTCCGATGTCTGGTGCACTTCTCTGAGATTTACTGCTTCATGTATCCCCTTCGTGCACACATAGTCTCCTCTTTAACATGGCTTGTACCTTTCATTTAGATTTTCATTAAAGACAAAATATAGAGGTTACAACTGTCCTCTAGGGACTATTTGGAAAGACTCCACAATTAGCCAAACTCAATAAGAAATATACAGTCAAATTTAATATTACAAATAATGTTTATAATTCAGGGAATATTACAAACACACCCCCTTAATGGTGACACTATCCTCAATGTTCATAGTCTTCTTCCATAGCTTCTGGAAATAAACTTGGGTACTTATTTTTCATATATTCCTCTAGTTCTCGAGTCGCCTCCTCTAAGCTAAAGTCTTCCATTCCAGCCTCTTGGAACTATCCCTCTGGTTCTGCCTATACATACACATGAGCACCCACTTGGAACTCTTCTGGAGTTATTTTTAAGTCAGCACAACTTTTTTGCATGTCCTAGGAAACCTTAAATTATTGTTGTACCTGTTTCATAGTTAGTTCCTTTTCCTTTTTAATCAATTAGGTCCTAACATTAATCAATTCACAGTTCTGCTCCATGAATATGGAGTATTACCTTTAGGTCCCTATGATATTTCAAAGGACTCATACCTGCAGGAACTTGGAAATTATTATTATAAGCAACTTCTACCTAGTGGAGGTATCCTTCACCTGGTGACATTCTAAATGTCTAGACATGTAATCAACTAAATCTGCCCTTAATCTGGGCCAAAAATTGCTTTTTTTAGGGCTATTATCATCCTTTGGTAATTAGGGTGCCCTGCATAAGGAGGTTTGTGTATCACATTTGAATCAACAACTTTTAAATATGCAATATCAAGCATGTATATTAACAAGAATATGCTGAAATAATCCAAATACATATTCACATTGCATGTTCTTTTAATTCCACATGTATCTTTCGTTGACCTCAGACAACAATGACACCCCAAGACCTACCCCCCAAGGAATATTCCATCGTCTCACCTACTCGTCAAGAAGTCAGTTCACATGGGATGTTATTAAGAAATTTTTTAATAAAAAAATTATTGAATTACCCAAACAAAGGGTTCTTGTCATTGTGCTTTGTTCTTGTAGGACATCACACATGGCTCTCTGCAAAGTGTCTCCTAACATGGTTCCTAACATCAAAACATCAGTACATAGTCAATCATATGGGCCTAATGGTTAAGATCATGTGTTATATCCAAGGAGGTCACAAGTTCAAAACCGGTGGGGGGTAGGGATGCTTATTATCCCGTTGTGGCAAGGATAGAAGGGTAGGAAACCCCTGGATAAGCGACCCACCTCAGATTATCTAGAGTGGGCTCCGGGACATCTCGACCCCTGCTGAGTCATAAGTTTCTGGTATATATGACTTGCAGGATGTTGGATATATCCTTGGGAGGTTTCTAGTTCCCTTGATTCAAAAAAAAAATCATATCCAAATATGAATTTACAATTCTGTCTTCTACATAAATTAGTTTTTTTTTTTAAATCATGAGGCCTTCCTCATATGGTTTCCTCATATTGTTTGGATTTGGCAAGTGGAATCTCTTACACCCATTACTTGCTTCCTAAAACCTAGTCAACCATACATAACATGTCATCTTAATAGAATTCCAGAATAGCAAAATTTCAAAACCGAAATTTACCAATCGATTATGTTCATAATTAGTTTTCACTACCATGAGATCCTTCTCAAGATGTTTGGCCTTTGCATCTGGTATATTCTTGTCATTGTTTTCTTTGGGTACAACCATATTTCCCTGTCCAAACCATTCTTCTTGCAATATGAACTTCCAATTGTCCATACAATCATGAGTATCCCTACATACAATCTTTTCATCACAGGAATTACAGTGATCTTCCACATCACAAAACAAAGTAAATAGTGTGGACATTATATAGTTATCTTATATGCATCACTAAAATTGCAGGTATTTTACCTTATCTATGCAAATAAAATAAAACCTCTAATACTCATGATTACATAATCATTCTTCATACAATTTTGTCCTTCCAACAGAGCACGATCAAACATGACTACTCTTTTTCCATGCAATTCCTTTCCTTGTATTCATAGCAGTTCATGAATCAATATCATAATTGCTACTAATTCTATCATTTTATTTATTAATGAATTGTAATGAAGTATTTGTATCACAATAATTCCTCCACAAAATGTATTTTGTATGCACCTTCACATACTTTAAGGTATCATGTTCCATGCATTCCTTGGATGAATTCCTCTTTAGGAAGTTCTGATATGAATATATATACATGAGGGTCATCTCCTCATGGAACTACAAGTTCGCATGCATGCCTCCTCATCCTGTATATATATATATCTCAACCGAAATATGGAAGCTTTGTTCCAGAGCCTAACACCTCTTTTGGGTGCTCAATGGAAGCTCTGCTCTAGAGCCTAACACCTCTTTAGGGTGCTCAATGGAAGCTCTGGCTTAAGACCCTACACCTCCTCTGGGTGCTCACTAAGCTCAGCGCTTCCTTTCTAGATACCATAATACCTAGGGGTTATTATCTTCATGGAGCCCCCACAATCATGACAGTCACCTTACGTAGTGTGAATGTGTGCAGAAAGAAGTCTAAACAGATGTTTTACACTTGGGTGTCCCTAACGATGCATATTGGTGCCTAGATGGCTGGGGGGGAAGCTATGTACCCCAAGTAAATCCTTCCTCCTTATACAATCTTCTCAACTTTATACGCATGATATCCTTCTCATATCATTTCCATTACTAGGTCTGGGTACATCTATTCCACTAGTAATAATTCACAATCATTATATCATTGATTTGTTATAACATCAATATTTCCATCTATTGTAAATATATATATATATTTTTCAGAACGGGAAATTCTCATACTTACATAACATGCTCTTGATGTTATCAATTATCTACTATGGTCCACCATAAATGCAATGGATTTAATTGATGATAGCATCTTGCTAGTTGTTATAGCTGATTTTACCACACTTGGTAGATCACACCTTTATGGCCTTCCATGTCCCTCCACAGAATCCTTGGACCCCATTTACCTATATTATACTTTGATGTTCCAAGATTATCCCCAAAAATCACCTGTTTATACCTATACGCAACTTTCAAAGATATACTTGCATGTATACACATCTTTTGAACTCAAACCTGCGTACATCGGGAAGTGTGCATAAAGACAAATATTTTTGGAGTTTTCCTCATAGTAGTTCGAATAACTTGACTCTTGGCCTTCCATATGCCTTGATAACACTCAGACTCGACCCTCCATTACCTCTTTGGAGTGTTATATGTTGAGCCTCTTGGATACATTGAAGGAGGAGAAATTGAAGAGTAAGGAAACTATAGTCCATTGTTGCCTCATTTGCTTATGCTTGATTCTTCATCCCTTTCTCCCTTTGGAGTACATAGTGCTGCTCTTACCAGGCTTGCATTTTATTTGTGATATTTCCATTGAGAGATGGAGGATTGAAGTGGTGGAGGCCCAGGTGGAGGACTCAATTTCTCCAGTTCGCAGAAGTGCCGACAGAGTTTGTCACTATTGTATCTCTGTTTTATTAATAGAAATATCCATATCCTGTCCAATACATGTGCATAAATATGAATATTGTATCCATGGATGTATTTATTTGCTTATACATGGTTGATTATATATGCTAGAGTAGCTCTAACACATTAACATATATATCATGTTTGTCTTGTTTGCTATTACTGAGAGCAAATTGTGAATGCAAGCGGGTTGGAAAGGCTCAACAAGGATCTACATCAGTCGTTCGGAGCAAGGTATGATTCATATCCCTTAGTGTTATATGTTCTTATTACTCTTGCATATTGGAAAGGATTGATTTCTGGTGTCATACTGTCTGTTGTGGTACCCCCAAGCCATAGTAAGTTTCTCTCCATAACAGAATGGGTGAATCAACCTGGGAATTTCCTTGTTTTTCTTTGGGGATTGGGGGCACAATGTGCTTGAATTTCTCTCCATTTCTCCCCATTTCTGTGTCGCATTTAGTAGTATGTTCATCCATTGACACTTCCCTTGAGTGGTTTGACCCTTGGCCTTCTTTTTACCACTTTCTTCTTTGTATATGTAGGTTTTGTGCTAAAAGTCACGTACACACGTTGATATTCTTTGAACAGTAGCATACATCCTCCCTTTTTTGGTTGAGTTTGATGTGGGAAGTTGTTGGGTGGGTTGTGAGAGTGGCTGGGTCTTCATGGGTACCGTTGTTATCCATTGACTACTTCTTTTGTGACCAGAGACCGCTTTTTCATTTATTTTTCTTTGAAAGTAGTTCTAGTCAGTTATATCCTTTTTTGTTTTTCCATTAGTGCATTAGTATTTTTGTCTCAGTGTCTTTCTTGTCTTTTTTTTGATGCTTGCTACAGAGATTGAGCATTTTAATGACTTTTATATATAAAATAAAAAATATTTGCATTCTTACTGGCATCTCACATATGGATTTAAGGAGGTACTTGCATTAGGTTTGCTTACTGAAGTTATAGTAAGGTTTTCATTTAGGAATGATTGCATTCTCATTTGAAATAAAAACATGCATCTCATGTAGTGGCATACCCCATTTTTTCATTTAGACAAGATTACACTTGGCATTGTTTGTTAGGTGTGCACATTTATTTCACTGCTGAGTCATAATACCATTAGTTGCACGGTCATTTCCCTTTGAGTAATCAAAACCATTAAAATCAACGCTTAAATTAAAATGAATTACATATTTTTCTTTGTTAGGGTACATCGACAAGATTAGGTTTTAAAGTCTTGGAATAGTTCATTGTGAGTTAATTCTTCAAGATTCCTAAACAAAACAAGTAGGTGTCTGTCCAAGTGAGAGAGTGAAATCCTTGGTATAATTACTGTTCTCAGGAGGCTCCTCTTACACAGGATTTAAGCACGAGGCAATGTACACGATTGTGGTTGGGATAGCCCCTGACCACTTTCTATGAGTGCCAGAGATATTTCTAGGATCGTATTCATATCTGGGGGATTTTGAGGTACTGTTTGGTGCTTTCAAGCTTCAGGATTTTCTACCCTGCCCATACATCTGATTTCTCCTATGAATTTCCACTTGAGCATTGGTTATATTGGGTTGACCTTAGTTTCCTTACCTAGGTATCACAGGGGGTACTTGCAGAGGTTATTTTGTGAGTGTCCTAGATAGGTAGGGTTCAGACAACATAGTTTGTTTACGCGTTGAAGCTGAGGGCCTCTATAATTGGTTACACACCTCCGCTTGTAGTGTATTGGAGTTTCGAGCCTCTCCTAGGTGAGACATACCCGCTACATTCAGGAGCTCATTTATCCTCCTTTGGGCTTGCTTGCATTTTGGCTTAGATTCTATTAGGAGTGTCCTCTTTGTGCGCTAGTTGGATTTCAGGATCACGGTTACTTGAGTATATTTATGTTCTCTTGAGTTTGGGTCCTTTTATGTTTGGCATGTCTGATATCGCTACTAGTATCCCACCACCTGCTCGAGGTCCTAGTGCAGACCCTGGTGCTGAACTGGGGGGCACCACAACCCCTTACCTTGCTTATAGATTTGGGAGTGGTCGTATTCCACCCTCTGCTCCATTTGTGGAGGATTTTCACTCCTTTCTCCTAGTCTCAACACTAGTGTTCACCCTCACAGGGGTGGTAGTGGATACATGGACGTTG
Source organism: Pseudotsuga menziesii (assembly GCA_001517045.1). NCBI lineage: Eukaryota > Viridiplantae > Streptophyta > Pinopsida > Pinales > Pinaceae > Pseudotsuga > Pseudotsuga menziesii. The sequence continues at coordinate 62,377 of LPNX010802579.1, read as the reverse complement.
GGTCTACACCTTACTTTTATTCTTATGTCCCATCGTCCACAATACTATTTCCTTTGAATGTAGTTGTCATGATAAATCCTACCTATAGTTTGGAGTCTTTACTGACTATTTCCATATGTTTTGGACTAATATTTTTGTCATGTAGGGTCCATTTTTTGTACACTCTCTTCGAGGCTTTGAATCATTCATTCCCATGACAGGTATAATTTTGAATTGGAATCTAGGTTAGGACTTCACATCCGCTTGCATTACGCATTTATTTGTCACCATTTCATCTTGACCTTAGGTACAAACCCACTTCGTGATGTCACAGAACTTTCATATTGCTACTAGAAGGGACATTATGTAAGTGGTTGACCTTTCCTATACATGGGATGTCTAGTTAGATCTTGTTTACATTTGCTGCCCATGTTGATATTTCTCCTTTAGGTTTAAGGAGCCCCTTATAGTCCCACCATGTCCTTGAGCAAGAGATTCATACTCCTCTTGAACTTTATGCTGGCCATTCCCCAGTGAATCCCTTGCATATATCGAGTTGTGATTACATTTCATGAGTTTTGCTTTCCTTATTGAGCTTTACACTAGCTCCCTGCTTCTGAGTTATAAGCCATGTAGCCTGAGCTTGTCTCAATTCCAGCCAAGCAGAGCCTTTTTCATATCCTTTTTATTTTTATCACTCTTTACTGGGAGGAGACCTTCCCCTGAGTGTCCTTATCCTGCACATGCTTCCTTGGATTGGGCATATGTATGTTACACTACTTGTAACTAGTTTTCTTTCCTGTGACACTCGTCTCATCCTAGCTATACACTATAAAGCACTTTTATTCTTTTTCAAGCTTTTCAACATATGAAAAAGTCCAAAAAAAATTAAAAAACATAAAAATTCGGACGAGAAATGATATTATCTTTGGCAGCTGTCGAGTCGTGTCGCCTTTGAACATAGCACTATATATCACATCCATCGGTTGGGTTGTTAGTTTGACTTTAGGATTTGTACTCGTTACTCTGAGTTTATCTCTACCAACTGGTTATGCTTCAAGTCCCCATGGAGCCTCTGTCGACGCCTCCTGTGTCATAGAGATGTCCCAGTTTGCATATCAAGTCCATGCTGCCTACCTTCAGTCACCATTTGCAATTATTCTCTTGTTTGAAGGAAGTTGAATCCTGAGTTGGCCATTCCTCAGTTATCTTTACTTTGCATGTCGGCCATTCCCAGTTTAGTTACTGGTTCATGCACATCTTGTTCGAGTTCTTCCACATTATGCAACATTGTTGAGTACCTTGTGTTGGTGTATGGGAGAATTCCTTAATTCCCTCCTTCCAGTGTATTCCATTCCATCGAATTCATATCATTTATTCTAGAATAGGAGTCTAGAGTCCATTTGAGTTCCTTGAGACTTACATTCATCAATGGTAGGTTCTCTCACCATCGACAGTTTTGGGAATACATCAATTTCCCTTGATCGATAGATTCTTTCAAGTGTTCAACCTCAACACATCCATTCACACTTGTTATATTGCACTCTGTACATTGATTCCCATTATCATTATTAGTGGGTGATATCACGTATGTTAACGATATACATCAATGACCGGTAATCAGACGATGGAATACTATGTTTGACCTCGACACATCTATTCACATAGTAGGACATGTACTCGTAGCACTTTGTGTAGAAGACCTTCGATATTGGTGGCATTCCACATATGCTACCTCCTAGATCGTGTCAATATTCATGAGATTTCAGCTCTCGTGACTAGATTCCAGTGTATATCAGATATCTTCATCCATTATGGAGATCTTGATCCATTGTATATTGTATGTGGTGATGACCACACATGACATTTTGTATATCATGCTTATTCATGGCCATTGTACTCTGATTGTATTTGGTACTGCTATATGTATTTGCAGTCACATGCAGATATTGATCATTGTATTATACTAATGAGTGGCTAATTCTTCCACCTGGGTCTTCATTACTCCACCTCTGGGATGGATTATATAATGTATTTCGACCATCATGTTACCCCTTTGACCTCACACATTAGGGGGAATCTGTTATAGCTTATTTTACCACAATTGGTAGATCACACCTTTATGGCTTTCCACGTCCCTCTGCAGACTCCTTGGACCCCATTTACCTATATTATACTTTGATGTTCCAATATTATCCCCACAAATCACCTGTTTATACCTATATGCGACTTTTAAATCTATACTCACATGTATACGCAGCTTTTGAGCTCAAACCTGTGTACATCAGGAAGTGTGCATAAAGATAAATATTTTTGGAGTTTTCCTCATAGTCACGTTCAAATAAATTGACTCTTGGCCTTCCATATGCCTTGAGAACACTCAGACTTGACCCTCCATTACCTCTTTGGAGTGCTATATATTGATCCTCTTGGATACATTAAAGGAGGAGAAATTGAAGAGTAAGGAAACTATAGTCCATTGTTTCTTCATTTGCTTATGCTTGAGTCTGCATCCCTTTGTCCCTTTGGAGCACATAGTGCTGCTCTTTCCAATATTTCCTTTGCTTTGTGAGCTTGCAATTGAGAGATGGAATATTGAAGTGGTGGAGGCCCAAGTGGAGAACTCGGTTTCTTCAGTTCGCAGAAGTTCCGACATAGTTTGTCACTATTGTATCTCTGTTTTATTAATAGAAATATCCATTTACTGTCCAATACATGTGCATAAATATGAATATTGTATCCATGGATGTATTTATTTTCTTACACATGGTTGATTATATATGCTAGAGTATCTCTAACACATTAACAAATATATCATGCTTGTCTTGTTTGCTGTTGTTGAGAGAAAATTGTGAATGCAAGTGGGTTGGAAAAGCTCAATGGAGATCTACATCAATCATCTGAAACAAGGTACGATTCATATCCCTTAGTGTTATATGTTCTTATTGCCCTTGCATATTGGAAATGATTGATTTTTGGTGTCATACTGTCTATTGTGGTACCCCCAATCCATAGGAAGTTTCAGTCCATAATACTAGTATTTCGTAATATAAAACGAATCATATTGATTTTAGATGTTACTTGATTGATTGGTCTCTTACGATGGGTTACACAACCCTAACACCAACCTATTGATCATATATTTGTTGCCCTAACATTTCTTCACAAGTCTATTGGTCACATGCATAGTAACCATAATATCATAGACAATAATAATTATTAGTGGTGGTTTATCGCATATGTAAAACTTCACTAAGATTTCTCTACCATGCAATATTATTTGCATGCAAAACATTTTCACCTGCACTATGCCATATTTTTTCATATGACTACTAGTGCATATACATATGACCTAACTAATCTCTTGCATTTCCAGAATTCCTATGCCAAAGTTTATGTACATGGGATTCCTACAATAAAAATATATTGGTAAGAGAAGAGTTGAGGAGTTTTTCCTTTCCAAATCCTTATCATAGCAGGAAACTCCCCTTTTCACATAAGAACTGGTCTAATTTCATGGCTTCTTTGGGAAGGGCCTCTGCAGCATAACAAATATGGTCCTCTGCAATTTATATAGTAGCACTCCCTTGAGGCATCCTGCAAGTCTAGAACTAAAACTTCCTTTCGTATTTAGATTAGAAACCTATAAATATGGCTCCCTGGACAAATATTTGCTTCTTCAAAGCCATTGGGCAGCTCTGTTTTTCGTAGGATTAACTCCGCAACTAGCTTCTCATAGGATTGCTTCCGCAACCTGAGTCTTTCCGCAACTGTTAGTTTCCACATTTTCTTTTCCGCAATTCAATTTCTGCAAGCTCATTTCCACAATTACGGATTGTGGATTCAACTTTTCCAAAGTTGAACTTCTGCAAATTTCCTTTCGCAAGAGTTGTGGATTCCTGAACCAACTTTTCCAAAGTTGAAATTCTGCAAATTTCCTTTTGCAATATTACTTCCACAACTCTTTACAACCGTTGATTTTGTGTGGGCTACTTCTTGACTGTTGATATGAAATCATATGCGGAACACATCTTATCCCCACGAATTTGTTATCCTCCTTGCACCTCGTTCCTTGGAGAATTATTCTGGAGCATTAGATCTCTGTGGCTTTAATATTTTTCCATCAATCTGTTATCTACTACAGATCTCTTAATATAGCAGGGGTGGAATTATAATCAATCCATTCTCTTTCCCCATTATTCCCACAAGTTGCATTTCAACAAGGTATTACATATACTCCAAATTTGCCTTCGTAAGATACTTATAATAGGGTCCCAAGTATACATTCTTCTTTAACAAGACCCCAGATAGCTTGCCTGATGAAAGTGTTAGTACCACATTATACATATTTCATATTTGATAATTATACTTGAAGTTCATCTTCAATAAGGCTACCCGAGTCACGCTTAATCGGTTACATGATTAGTACTTACTTTTCAAACAATGATATAAGAAACACCACTAAGTTATTACTAGTGCCCCTTCAATAATTCCACCAGATACCTTTCTAGTGGAGATCATAAGGGAAAATATCTTCACATATCACTTAAAATACTGCAAACATGCAAATCTAATTTATATGCAACAATTACTATTTAACTGAGAGTCAAAAGGGTCATAACAACATATCACTTTTCACCTCGTCACAAAGCATAATTCTTCTCAGAAATCATTTAAGAAGCCATTATTCATCAACTAAAATTAGTCATACATCGTCCCTCATGCATACCTGATCATCAATTCATAATATCTTAACCTATTTCAGTCCTATATCAATAATGTAATGTCCACCAAAGAAAACCATACATGCATCAATCACCATAAAAGCATCTCTTGTAGTACATCAATCAAACTCATCAACCAGCATACATCCATTAGAATACATTGATCAGAATCCATCAATTTCAATACACACCCATAGTACAATAACCAGGACTCATCAAGCAAAAAATGATTAACATTTAGTGTGCTTCAACAAAACTAGATGTTCTCAAACGCCGACAGGGTTAAAACCTGTGGCTCTATTTTAAACATTCCAAACAAAATTTTTATGGTTAGAACAGAGTTTTTCCATAATGCAGGGGAACTAGATGTTCCCAAAAGGTGACAGGGTTGAAACCTATAGCTCTAATACCATATGTAACATACCCATATAACTTGCTAAAATGCATATATAATTTTTTTTCTTCTTTCATATTCAATATGGGCCATGAATATTTCTATAACATTCACACTTAAGTTTAATTGTTCCTATAATAGTTATTCCGCATTATAAAAGGTCATTTCTGCAATTAACAGGTCTTTTCCGTAATTAACAAGACCTTTCTGCAATTAACACGCCCTTTCCGCAATTCTACTTCCATAATGCAGATTGCGGATTGCAAAGCACCACATAACTTAATTAATTTACTTTTTCCGCATTCCGCATTCTGCAATGCGGATTGCGGGTTGCAGAAACCCTTAATTTTAAACAAATTAACTTTCTGCATTCCACATTCCACAATGCAGATCGTGGGTTGCTGAAACCCTTAAATATCCATAGTCTCCATAGTTTAACCTTCCGCTTTCCTCATTCCACAATTGCAGATTGTAGAAACTCTAACATTTATCAATTTTTCCTTTTTGCATACCGCATTCTATAATGTGGAATTCGGATTGCAGAAACCTTATCAATTTTACGGTTTATCTATCCACTTCCGCATTATGCAATGCAGATTGCATATTGCGGAAACCATTAACATTTTTCATAGTATTCCTTTCCGCATTTTGCATTCTGCAATGCGAATTGCAGATTGTGGAAATCCCCTCTTTTCTTTATATTTTCATTTACCTTCCACATTCTTCATTCCGCAAAGCAGATTGTGGATTGCAGAAACCTTCACATTTTTACACTTTTACTTTCCTCTTTCTGCATTCCGCAATTTGCGGGTTGCGGAAAGTACACATTTGATTACGCTTTTTACCCTTTCGAAAATCCACTGCTGCAATGCGGATTGTAGATTGCGAATGGCACATTCTTCTTTACGATTTTACCTTTCCGCAACTCTGCTTCCGCAATGTGGATTGTGGGTTGCGGAAACACTCCCTTCCCTTGTAAAATACACACTATTTTTATTGTGTGCTTCCTTAGGTGCATTCAAGCTTGTGAATTCTGAAGTAGGTTTTGGTGGTTATTTTTCATAGTTTCCTTCCCATTTTAATCTTCATCTAAGGACAAAAGTATTGTATAGGGACTTCCCTAAGCTAGGAAGGGCTTATCCCATTCAACACTTAGGCTTTCTATAGGGGTCCCTTACAACTAGTCCTTAGTAGTAGAACAATAATACAACCAAATAAATCATCAAAGAACAATAAATACCATAATTAGAAAGGTCATGTGACCAAGGAGAGAATATCAGACCTCTAGAACAAAGCATAGCTTCTATAACCACATAGGCCATATATCAAATACCGTCATAGAATTTCAGCCAAGAAGGAGTAATACATTTAGGGAAACTATATCAACATGTAGTTTATATTGAAGTAAAACAGAGTAGGTGCATTACTTCCTCCATGATCTATGCATCCAAATGCAGTCATAACCATTCCTTAACCAAACATGAATACTTATTTTTGGAGAACGATAAGAACCATATGCAAAGCATCAACTAGAGTAGGTGTATCATACCCTTAGTAAGATATATAACCAATGCAACCATAGTCATTCCAAATAGGGAATGAGAATACACCAATTCTTGAGCAATGAACCCATCAACAGACTTAGATTTGTTCTTTATCATTTAATCAACATTATAACACACATTCATACACACATAGACATGCCCTGAGCTCATCAATCAAAGGGAATCATACAACATATAGGTAACTCTGTACAGAGCAGTAATACACCATTTGAGTTACCATTTTACCGGAGGCAAGGCACAATCATTCAAGACAGTGTATGAGTATACCAGTGCATAAGAATCATTCCCACCAATAAAACTAAAGTTTCTATTTATCATTTCATTAATATTGAAAAAACATAATTACACATAAACATCATACTCCGAGCTCAATAGAATGACATAACAAAACCCAGTAATGAAACCTGTTTGTCAAGCGATCCACAATGAAGAGGGAACAACCACGTTCCACCCAAATGTAGATTAGGTACAAATATGCTCTGTCCTTAATCATCCTCGAGATAAACTATGTGTGCCAAGAGTGGAGATAGCTAACCCTCAATTCAGTACTCCCAGGCCAGAAATCACTTGCCTAACACTAACACAGAGTGCTCACGTAACAAGTATTTATCTGAATTCTTGCCTAACACTTCACCAAGTGTGCACACATAAAAAGTTCATTCTTTCGACTCTTTCCTAACACTTCACAGAGTGATCATGCAACAAGAGTTCATTCTTTCCCAGCATACTTAGAAACATCCTATTTCCTCCCGCATGATCCTCTATATATTTTTGTTTCCTAGGTCTTACTTTGCAACTACGATCCATTCCCCAAGGAATCCTTGTCAACCACTGGGTCCTGGTTCCCACAGCTACAGTCTATTCACCATTGTATTCCTGCAACCACTGTGCCCACATTCCTCCAGGGTTTTTCCAACACCATTATGGCATCCGACGCCTGGTGCTCTTATCTGAGGTTTAATGCTTCACGTGTCTCCCTCTGGAACGCATAATATCCTCTTTAACGTGGCTTGAACCTTTCATTTATATTTTCATTAAAGGAAGCATATAGCGGTTACAAGTGTCCTCCAAGAACCGTTTGGATAGACTCCACAATCATCCAAACTCATTAAGAAATATACAGTCGAATTTAATATTACAAATAATGTTTATAATTCATGGGATATTACATAAACCTTACCATTTGGTTGTCAATAGATCCATGGATGTAGAACAAGACTAAGAGGCCGAAGAAATACATGCATATAAAATAAAACAAAGAATTTTTAAAATAACTACTAGTAACTAGTTAAATTTGTATTCGTCGAACTAAACAGGGTTGGACGAAATGTCCTCACCTTTCGAAGGGAAGAAAGGGGCTCGAGAGGAGGTAAGGGATATTACATAAACCTTACCATTTGGTTGTCAATAGATCCATGGATGTAGAACAAGACTAAGAGGCCTAAGAAATACATGCATATAAAATAAAACAAAGAATTTTTAAAATAACTACTAGTAACTAGTTAAATTTGTATTCGTCGAACTAAACAGGGTTGGACGAAATGTCCTCACCTTTCGAAGGGAAGAAAGGGGCTCGGGTTTCCAACCTACAATCCGTATTATTGCATGATTATGAAGGTAATGGTAAACTGTAACAATAACATGCATATGGACGATAGAGAAAACCCCTTACCCAACTGAATGATGCATGGGTGGGAAACATGCATGAGGCTGGAAGCTACATTTCATTGGAAGCCCTTATATGCCACCCAAATGCCACTTGCACAATAAAATAAAGAAGTCAGGGTCATTATTAGAAAATTGAATTGACAAAGGAATAGAAACTTTCAGTCGAATTTTACCTTAAACGATTGCAGAGAGGGCTAGGGGTCAGCCCCTCCTGGTTACCCTTATCTCTCTCCTGCCTACAAAACGACAGAGAGAGATTAAGTTAAAATCTATCATCTTTTCCATTTGTTAAAAACCTGTAAAAAAAGAACCAAAATAAGAATTTTTGTAGATGGAGTTATTTCTTACCTGGAAAAGGAAGGGCAGGCTGAAAGATTCACAAGAGCTCAAAGAAGGACCTGTTACCTTCCTCAGCGGAACGAACCAAAATGGATAAGTCCATAATGAATGCCACATAATTTTTAAAAAACTTCACACAAACCTCCAAAGCAAGCATAGAAACGATTTTAACTGACTGTGTAAAGGATTGGAGCGAGGAAGCACAACACAAAAATGAATGGACGAGCCCACAAATATTGGCAAAACCCTCACATAAGATTGCGATAGGGGGACGGCTGAGATCCCTCTCAGTACACCTCTACAGGCAAGTAAACTTGCCATTAATATGCTTGGTTGCACTGTCAACTCGCAACCAAGGCAGATTTATTGTCCCATAGCACAAAACTTAAATGTATGCATCGGAAAACCTTGTAACTCCCATCGAAGGTTATGGCATAACCACTTTTTAAAACATCAACATACATGTGCAAGGTTGTGGCTAAGGTCACGACTATAACACACCTCAAAATAATATATATATATATATATATATATTGCATTGATTTATTGTAATTTAATAGTAGATTACTTATGTTTTACTTCTGCAAGTTGTTAATATCTTTATCCTATCTATTATGTCAGGTTCTGTTGGTTGAGGCAGTGGCAATATCCTTTGAAACATTCATCCATAGCCACATAGGTGATGTTCTTAGTTTAGTTGCCTTTAATTTGATTATTTATACTAGGGCCTTACACACCCTAAGGATGGGGAGACTATCCTTGGTATTGATCCCATCCATTTTGTAATATGGTTGTTTAAAGTGATTTAAAGTCATCAGGTCTTACCATAGCCTAAGCTTATGGTATGTGTTGTGACCCTCCCCTTAAGCACGATGGCTTTGGGTTTGTAAGACATATGGTACGTCTAACTATATTGTAATCCTACGTTATAATATAAACAAAGGTTAATGGCTTTAAGCAAAGTTTTGATCGACATATGATATGGTTATGTTATGTCTTGTATTACACCATGGTTTATGATGTATGGGTTCTTGGCATAAAATACAAGGTTTATTATGATACAATTTGCACCATGGTTCAAACGATATATTATATAAGGTTTGCTGAGATTCCGCAATAAGGATTCATGGCATCTAATGGAGAATTTGCGGTGAGAAGATTTATTGTCGACGTTTCGAACCAAGCGTGGTTCATCCTCAGGACATAGCAATGCCTGGAGATTGTTCCTCTTTCACTGGTGTATTAATACAGAAACTGTCACTTTCACTTGAGATGGCCCACAAGGTTTGTCTTGTCCAAGGTTAAATTAGGGTTAATATTTTTTATTGTTTTTTGTTTTTTATTAATAACCTTAATTAATTTTAGGGTGAATAAATTTGTATTAACAAATATTATCTAATAATTAAAATTTTTATTAACAAATATAATTTAACAATTAAATTTTTTATTAAAAAATATGATTAGAATTTTAAATTTTAAATTTTAAAAACAATTGTTTGTTTTAATATATAACTATATAAACTTTTGATTTAATTTAATTATTTTATTTACATTATAAAAGTTAAATAAAATAATTAAATTAAATTAAATTAAATCAAAATTTTATATAGTTATATATTAAAACAAACAATTGTTTTTAAAATTTAAAATTTAAAATTCTAATTATATTTTTTAATAAAAATTTTAATTATTAAATTATATTTGTTAATAATAATTTTAATTATTAGATAATATTTGTTAATACAAATTTATTCACCCTAAAATTAATGAAGGTTATTAATAAAAAACAAAAACCAATAAAAAATACTAACCCTAATTTAACCTTGGACAAGACAAACCTTGTCGGCCATCTCAAGTGAAAGTGACGGTTTTTGTATTAATACACCAATGAAAGAGGAACGATCTCCGGGGATCGCTATGTCCTAAAGATGAACCACGCTTGGCTCGAAATGTCGACAATAAATCTTCTCATCGCAGATTATCTATTAGATGCCATGATATATTATATGGTTTGATTGTTTGGAGTTTTAATGCATGTTTTGAACTTGTATAAAAAAACATGCAATGATTTCGGGTCATGATTTCTTTGGCCGTGAGTTAAAAGTGGTACTTGGTTGAATTTAATGTTGTCCTAGATGCAAGTTGACAATGCAACCAGGCTCTTTAGCTGACCCAAGAAGTGATCTCGTCCTTACACTTGTACGCTAGGGTTGTGAGGTTTTTTTACAGAGTTTAATAAGTTTTTGGTTGTCGGAACCATCATTATTGCAAAGGTTGTTTTGTTCGAAGGCTGACGAGAGTTGAATCTCTGCTCTGTTTTTGGGTTGATTTTACGTTAACATAGTTTTTCTTTATCCCTTTCGAGGTCAACTAGGTTCCCACGACTTCCTCAACAGTCTTCCTTTCAACGCTGGTGCTTCAAGGAGCCTGCCAAAACTTCAACCATGCTTATTTCCTGCTAACAGGTGAGAAGAAACTCTAGAACTTATCTTTGTACTTTTATTGGTATAAAATCCATTATATATGAATTTTACTGCCATAAACATCTGTTGTGGTTGCAGACACAGGAGGGATAAGGGTACTCCATAGGAGCCGACCCCTGGCCCTCTTTGCAACGCACCGAGGTAAGGGGTAAACATTTTTCTTATTTTTCGTCTTATTAATAAAATTACATTTTTGACTGTAACTTAAAATGTGTGTAGGTTGAAGGCATTGGAGAGGGAGGCAACAGGGTCACCTCCTCCCAGGCCTGCGTTTTTAAACGACCAAGTAAATTTTTTTGTTGATTAAGCCTTCTATTATGAAAAAAAGTCCTCAATTCACTGACTAGGGTAAACATTGTTTGTAGGTAATGCTGGGTACGAGCATGGGCCAAGAGTGGAAAACACACCAGTGTGTTAAGCTAAGTTTTCCCTTTGATTTAAAAGTGTTGTAAAAATATAAACCCTTAGGGTTTACCTGGCAGAGTCTCTATAGTCATTTTCTTCAGCAACATTTTTAGATGCACTGTATTTGTTTTTAAATATTTTTGATAGGGTTTGGGTGCCATCTCAGATGGAATTACTCCCAAAATATTACAGTGTTTAACGATGATTTTTCTAAGAAGAGAATGTGGAATCCATTTGGGATGGTATTACAACGACTTCTGTGTATGCGAATTTATTTTTAAGTACAATTCAGCCCTAGGGTCTGTGCAATTATTGTTATGAGTTTTGCTTGTATACTGTTTGTTTAAGTTATTGTTAAGGAACAACCCCTAATGGTTTGCACAACAAAATGCAATCATGTTTAAATATTGTTTATGATGGCGGCCAATAAGAATGGACTTATGTCCATACTCTATTTGGATTCGACCCATGAGGTCTTTATGTTTTCAGTGTTGTATTTGGTTATTCAGATTGTAAAAATTAATGGCTACCATCCTTCGATGGTCTTACGTCCATGCATGTATTTGACAATGTTTTCTTAATTAAATATGTACATGTTTAATTCATAGAGGTATCTATTTGTTTAACTTTTAACACTATTTTTTTAGTATAATGATTTACTCGTTTATAGGTGGCCATTGGAACATGGGCTTATGACCATAGTTTAATTTGGTATGGTTAGTTAATATGACCCACACGATTTCTGTGGAGTAGTTTAATAATGAAATCAGAGTATAATGATAAGTAATTAGATTTCATGTGGATCTACGTAGTGCATTTCATTTAATACTCGTTTTCCTTCATGGTTGGGCTTGATGTCGATCCTTAAAAAGGAATGTTTTTGCTTTTGTGATTTGTTTTACATTAGGACTGTGGTTTACTTTATTACTTTATGTTATGGAGAGAAACTTCCTATGGATTTGGGTAGACCACAATAGACTGATTGACACTAGAAATCAATCCATTCCAACATGCAAGAGAAATAAATACATCTAACACTAAGGGATACGAAGCGTACCTTATTCCGGATGGTTGATGTAGATCTCCATTGAGCTTTTCCAACACGCTTGAATTCACAATTCACTCTCAACAACAACAAATAAGAAAATCATGCTATATATCAAAGTGTTAGGCCTACTCTAGCATATATAAACCATCATGTATAAGCAAATATAACTACATCCATGGACAAAATATTCATAGTTATACACATGTAAGGGATAAGAAATGGATATTTCTATTATTAATAAACAAAGATAGAAAAATGACAAACTTTGTCGGCACCTTGTAAAAAGATAGAAACTGAGTCCTCCACCTGGTCGTCCACCACTTTAGTCCTCCATCTAAATGGAAAGATTACAAGGAAATGGAAAGATTGGGAAGAGCAGCAATGTGTTCTCCAAAGGGAAAAAGTGATGTAGACTCAAGCATAAACAAGTGAGGAAACAATGAAATACAGTTTCATTTCTCTCCAAGATTCTCCTCCTAGAATGAATCCAAGAGGCTCAATATATAGCCCTCCAACATGCAATGGAGGGTCAAGTTTGATAGTTTTCTAGGAATATGGAAGGCCAAGAGTCGATTTATTCGGGACTCAATTAGGAAAACTCCAAAAGTTTTTTTTATGCACATTTCTCGATGTACACGGGTATTGGTTCAAAATCTGCATGTACACACAGATATTGGATTAAAAGTCATATATACACATAAAATTGTGTTTTTTAGGGACTTTCTTGGATCATAAAAGTATAACTTGAGCAAGGGGGTCCAAGGAATCTGTAGAGGGACATGGAAGGCCATAAAGATGTGATATACCAAGTGTGGTAAAAATGGCTATAACAGATGCCTCCTAATGTGTGAGGTCAGAGGGGTAACATGATGGTCGAAATACATTATATCCATCCCAGAAGTGGAGTAATGAAGAACCAACTGCAAGAACCAGCTACTCATCAGTACAATACAATGTAAAACTCAGCATGTGACTGCAAATATACATGTAGCAGTCCCATATACATAAGAGTACAATGGCCATGAATAGGCACGATATACAAAAGTCATGTGTGGTCATCGCCACGTACAATATATAATGAACAAAATATCCATAGTGGATGAAGATATCCGATAATACTGGAATATGGTCATGAGAGCTGACATCTCATGAATACTGACACAATCAAAGAGGTAGAATATGTGGAATTCCACCAATCTCAGAGGTCTTCTATGCAAATATCTACGAGTACATGTCCCATCACACGAATAAAGGTGTCGAGGTCGAACATGATGTTCCATCATATGATTACCAGTCATTGATGTATACCGTTAATAGATGCGAGATATCCCACCGATATTAATAATGGGAATCAAGGTACAGAGTGCAATCTAACAAGGGTGGATAGACGTGTTGAGGTTGAACACTTGAAAGAATCCATCGATCAGGGGACATTGATGTATTTCGAAAACTATCAATGGTGAGAGGACCTACCACTGATGACTTCAAGTCTCAAAGAACTCAATGGAATCTAGACTCAAATAAAATTATAATTAAATAATTAAATAATTCATAGTTAGGTTAGAATGAAAGGAGGTGTCTCCTCATCATGAATGTCCAAACTATATTTAAAACCAAGACATGATTGTAATATTCATCATCTAATATATTATTCATATTTCATTATTTAAAATGATAGTCGGATTTGACTACTAACATACCAACCAGATTTGGTTGCTCCATTGACAGACTGCAAGTTGGGTAGAACGAGACATTTTGGTTTTGCTAGCATCTTGAGTACATTCTTCTTTGAGCGCATAACAGGGCTAATCCCAAGAGTGGAGATCACTCCTCATGGTCCTTAGGATCTAGCTTAGCTGAGCTGGGAAAATGTGATGTGGAGGCTAGGAGGAGGGCAAGTAGCTACACCCTACCCACATGAATTTTTCTACTGGTAACGCAGACAGATTGTAGCCATATATGACTATCCCTATGTAGGGATAGACTTCCGTGGTGATCTAGACATGCCTATTCCACAGGGATCCGCATATGACGATATAGGTAACAATCCCGAATTTATTTTGTTTTTGAATTATTTGATTTTTTTGTATTTTTTGATATAATGAAATCAAAAAACATGTTTTTGGGTGGTGACACATATTGATGTTGCTCATGCATATGAAAATGTTGGTCCTAGACGACCAGATGAATTCCATCGACATCATTAAAGGGGGAGAGGTGATGATATAATGGTTGTGGATGCGGAGCAGATGCTCCAAAACATCCACACAAACTTTGTCTATTTGACGCATAGGGTTCCCATGGCACAAGTCGAGGACTTCCTCGAGGCGATGCAGTGACAGGTAGTAAGTGTACCCTGCTCATGGTTTCGGTTATTTAGATGGATGGCTATGGTTTTCGTGTGTTTTCATGATCAATACCCTACTCCATAAACTTAGAGGTCTTGATGTACTTTTTGGATCGACCGTGTAGTATATTTTGGTGGCTCGAAAGCCCCAATTTTGTATCATGACATTATGTATTATGGCACCACTTTTGAACTATATTTTGAATGAAAAAGCTTATGATGATCAGTTATTTATATTTACACGTGTGAATGTTATGTGAATGCTTCATTATCCATGTATCAAATTCCATTCTAGTACGTAATTTGCATATGAATGGGAAACATGATTGTAGTTCCTAGGAATGTGAGTGTATGTAATAATTTCGAATTTCCGTTCTAACAACCTTACTCACAAGAATCTTTGTAATAAATCCAGACCTCTAATATGATACACACCCTTTAACTGTAATACCACTAATTGCGAGTCAAGACGTACCTCAAGAGATCAGATACCATGAGAGATGGCATTGCGTAATAACTCAATCATGACACTATATTCAACAATATTGTTCGATGAAGGCCGAAGACACACCCCTACTGAAGACAAAAATTGACCCGTAGGCATATATATCACCCAAGCAACCAAAGCTGAGTTTTGAGTGTGGCGGCTAGCACCGTCAGCATATCCGACACATATCGAAGACTGTGTTGACATTTGCCACAACAAATGGAAGCAAGTCAAAAAATCCAATCACCAAAACAAGAACAAAACTAAACTATGCAACTGTATAATAATATACAAAATATCAGCCTCGACTAAGAATTACGCATAGTACTTTTTAATATAGAGCCCATTTCTAGGCTCCTCCAAGGATGTCCCTTCATAATATACTAGCTCGTAAGCCCCTTTCTCTAACACTCGCTTGAATATGTAAGGCCCATGCCACATAGGGTTGAACTTTACCACCCCTCACGGTTCACTAGCTTGGTCATATAAGAGGACCAAGTCACCTTCACTGAAATTTCGGGTACGGAAATACTTATCATACTGAGCCTTAACACAAAATTTGCTTACTTCAAGAGCCACTAAGGCATCTTGACCCCACTCATCAAGTTGCTCTTAGCGGATCAGACGTTCCTCTAACTTAGAAGCTTCTAGCAAAAGTTCCATGGCCACCTTCAAAGAAGGGATTTCACATTCATCGGTAAAATCAACTCCACCACATGCACCAACTGATATCGAGAAAAACCAGTGGAAGTCTTAACTGTGGTTCGGTAGGCCCACAAACAAGGATACAACAAGATATGCCAATTAGTCTTTCTTTGTGTGATGGTTCTTTGGAGAATGGACTTAAGTGAATTATTCACCACTTCAACCTATCCATTCGCTTGAGGATAATAAGAAGATGAGTGCTCTTGCTTATGCCCCAGCTTCAGAGATAGCTCAACCATCATCTTGTTCTGAAATTTCCTACCATGGTCAGTGACAACCTCTCTTAGGATACCAAACCAGGTGATAATCTGATTGAAAATGAAATGCGCGACTGTCTCACTGTTGGCTTTGATAGTGGGCATAGCCTCTGCCCATTTTGTGAAGTAATAAACAACCACTATAATGTGATTATGCCCCCTAGCTGAAGCTGGGTTACAATCCATAAAATCAATCCCCCACTTGGTGAAGGGACCAACAGTGATAATCAGATGTAATGGTGCATGGTGTGAGCGCATATTATGTGCAAACACCTGGAAAGGGTGGCACCGCTTGACCGCATTGGCACAATATTTGAAGATCGACGACAAAAAAATAACCTGCTCTCAAAATATTTTGGGCTATAGCAAGCCCATATAAATGACCACCACACGCCCCTCTGTGGAAATCATTCAGCACAACCTCAGCCTCCTCATGAGTCAAACATCGATGCAAAATGGAATCAAACCCATGACGATACAAAGTGTCACAAAAAATGAGGTAATTCTTAGCTATATGACATAATCGTCGATGCTCATCCCATGAGAGGTGAGGAGGAACCTTCAAAGTTTGAAAATAGATGATAATATCCCCGTACCATGGCTCCATAGTTGAAATATGGAAAAATATGCTCATCCATAAAAGAGTCTGTTAGGAACCCATGTCAATCCTTCTCTTTGCCGTGTTAGTATATTGTTGTTGGACGCATATGCTTTGTAAGTCGTCCCATAATAATTGTTGATCCATAGTTTGTGTTATTGTTGTTGGGCGCATATGCTTTGTAAGCCGCCGGTAGTATTTGTTGATTCATAGTTTATATTGGCCCATGGTTTTGACCCATAGTATTGGTGCCTATTTTTAGTATATGAGTGTGTGTTGAGGCCAAGGAAGGCACCGTGAAGTTATTTTGTATTGAGCTTGCTCAAAGGAGGTTTCCCCCTCGAAGTGGCCTGCGATTAATATAAAAGTGATTTTGAGTTCTGCTGCTATATCGTGTATTTTGATTAATTATTCTCTGCAGGGTCCTCACATCTGGTATCAGAGCACTTTCTTGGGCTCGTTGGGTGAAATTTCTGCCCAATTTTTTTTTCGCTTCTGTTGCAGGTTCGGATCTGGGAATAATCCCTATCCGCTTAACTGTGGGAAGTACTTGGGCATAAGCGCTAAAACTCATTGTGAGGAGTACCATAGGAACCCCGAAGTAGCTGGCCCATTGAGAGGACCTGCCAGCGAAAAGGGCAACGACCCCTACCTGATTGACTAGTTCCCACCCGTGAGGTAAACCAAGAGCTGTCGTTTGTGGCCAAGCGGTTATCAGTTTTACTTGAGCCGTGGAGTGAGGGGTACTGCCCCAATACGCAAGCCGTTAGACAGCATTGGTGTCCGAGTGATTCCCTTGAACCGATAGGAAGCCGCACATACCTGGGGTCCATATTTATTTTCAGTTGCACAATCACAGATTTCCTCTGTCCAGAACTGTTGCCGGTCAGTTTCGCACTGTTGCAGATCCATTTGTTGCCGATCACTTTCGCGCCATTACAGATTCCACTGTTTCTGATCACTTTCGCGCTGTTGCAGATCCCTTCCTATTTTTCGGCCATATATCCTTGGTTTAAAAAAAAAAAAAAAAAAGAGTATAAAATTCTGTTTTTCGGCCATATCTCCTTGGTTTCAACTCTGTTTTCCCTGAAACTTCAATGACACCTCTGCAATTCCATTCTGCATATTTCATTCCTGAAAACCCTATCCCAAATTCCACTTCCCAAGACCCAAAATCTCACATTTGTATATTTTTAAGGTTTTCCATAACTCCTTCGATTTTCACCCAAACGCCTTCAAATTTTGCCACCGTATTCCTTTCCTCATTCTGCTTCTTTGTCCCTTTCTACCAAATTTTCTCATTGTTTCACCCCGCTCCTAAAATCCCCATTTTTTGCTTTCCTGTCCTTTCGACAATGTCCAAAACTTACTCAAACCCAAATTATCTTTTCGATTTTTTTCGCAAATCCAGATTTTCTTCTACTGAAACAGTTTCTGTTTTTGTTTTTCTACTCTCCCCCCCGAAAAAAAAAGTATAAAACTTTGTTTTTCCACCATATCTCCTTGGTTTCAACTCTGTTTTCCCTGAAACTTCACTGACACCTCTGCAATTCCATTCTGCATATTTCATTCCTGAAGACCCTATCCCAAATTCCACTTCCCAAGACCCGAAATCCCACATTTGTCTATTTTTAGGTTTTTCCAAAACTCCTTCGATTTTCACCCAAATTCCTTCAAATTTTGCCACCGTATTCATTTCCTCATTCTGCTTCTTTGTCCCTCTCTACCAAATTTTCTCATTTTTTCACCCCGCTCCTAAAATCCCCATTTTTTGCTTCCCTGTCCTTTCAACAATGTCCAAAACTTACTCAAACCCAAATTATCCTTCCGATTTTTTCCCAAATCCAGATTTTCCTCTACTAAAACAGTTTCTGTTTTTGTTTTTCTACCCACTCCCCCTGAAAAAAAAAAGGTATAAAATTCTGTTTTTCGGCCATATCTCCTTGGTTTCAACTTTGTTTTCCCTGAAACTTCACTTACACCTCTGCAATTCCATTATGCATATTTCATTCCTGAAGACCCTATCTCAAATTCCACTTCCCAAGACCTGAAATCCCATATTTGTCTATTTTTAGGGTTTGCCATAACTCCTTCGATTTTCACCCAAACGCCTCCAAATTTTGCCACCGTATTCCTTTCCTCATTCTGCTTCTTTGTCCCTCTCTACCAAGTTTTCTCATTCTTTCACCCCGCTCCTGAAATCCCCATTTTTGGCTTCCTTGTCCTTTCGACAGTGTCCAAAACTTTCTGAAACCCAAATTATCCTTTTGATTTTTTCCCAAATCCAGATTTTCCTCTACTGAAACAGTTTTTGTTTTTGTTTTTCTACCCACTCCCCCCGAAGAAAAACGAGTATAAAATTATGTTTTGCGGCCATATCTCGTTGGTTTCAACTCTGTTTTCCTTGAAACTTCACTGACACCTCTGCAATTCCATTCTGCATATTTCATTCCTGAAGACCCTATCCCAAATTCCACTTCCAAAGACCTGAAATCCCACATTTGTCTATTTTTAGGGTTTGCCATAACTCCTTCGATTTTCACCCAAACGCCTCCAAATTTTGCCACCGTATTCTTTTCCTCATTCTGCTTCTTTGTCCCTCTCTACCAAATTTTCTCATTCTTTCACCCCGCTCCTAAAATCCCCATTTTTTGCTTCCTTGTCCTTTCGACAGTGTCCAAAACTTACTCAAACCCAAATTATCCTTCCGATTTTTTCCCAAATCCAGATTTTCCTCTACTGAAACAGTTTCTGTTTTTGTTTTTCTACCCACTCCTCCCGAAAAAAAAAAAAGGTATAAAATTCTGTTTTTCGGCCATATCTCCTTGGTTTCAACTTTGTTTTCCCTGAAACTTCACTGACACCTCTGCAATTCCATTCTGCATATTTTATTCTTAAAGACCCTATCCCAAATTCCACTTCCCAAGACCCGAAATCCCACATTTGTCTATTGTTAGGGTTTTCCATAACTCCTTCGATTTTCACCCAAACGCCTTCAAATTTTGCCACCGTATTCATTTCCTCATTCTGCTTCTTTGTACCTCTCTACCAATTTTTCTTATTCTTTCACCCCGCTCCTAAAATCCCCATTTTTTGCTTCCCTGTCCTTTCGACAGTGTCCAAAACTTACTCAAACCCAAATTATCTTTCCGATTTTTTCCCAAATCCAGATTTTCCTCTGCTGAAACAGTTTCTGTTTTTGTTTTTCTACCCCCTCCCCCCGAAAAAAAAAAGTATAAAATTCTGTTTTTCGGCCATATCTCCTTGGTTTCAACTCTGTTTTCCCTGAAACTTCACTGACACCCCTGTAATTCCATTATGCATATTTCATTCCTGAAGACCCTATCCCAAATTCCACTTCCCAAGACCCGAAATCCCACATTTGTCTATTTTTAGGATTTGCCATAACTCATTCGATTTTCATCCAAACGTCTTCAAATTTTGCCCCGTATTCCTTTCCTCATTCTGCTTCTTTGTACCTCTCTACAAAATTTTTTCATTCTTTCACACCGCTCTTAAAATCCCCATTTTTTGCTTCCTTGTCCTTTCAACAGTGTCCAAAACTTACTCAAACTCAAATTATCCTTCCGATTTTTTCCCAAATCCATATTTTCCTCTACTGAAACAGATTCTATTTTTGTTTTTCTACCCCCTCCCCCCGAAAAAAAAAAGTATAAAATTCTGTTTTTCGGCCATATCTCCTTGGTTTCAACTCTGTTTTCCCTGAAACTTCACTGACACCTCTGTAATTCCATTATGCATATTTCATTCCTGAAGACCCTATCCCAAATTCCACTTCCCAAGACCCGAAATCCCACATTTGTCTATTTTTAGGATTTGCCATAACTCATTCGATTTTCATCCAAACGCCTTCAAATTTTGCCCCGTATTCCTTTCCTCATTCTGCTTCTTTGTCCCTCTCTACTAAATTTTCTCATTCTTTCACCCCGCTCCTAAAATCCCCATTTTTTGCTTTCTTGTCCTTTCGACAGTGTCCAAAACTTAAACCCAAATTATCTTTTCGATTTTTTCCCAAATCCAGATTTTCCTCTGCTGAAACAGTTTCTGTTTTTGTTTTTCTACTCCCCCCGAAAAAAAAAGTATGAAGTTCTGTTTTTCCGCCATATCTCCTTGGTTTCAACTCTGTTTTCCCTGAAACTTCATTGACACCTCTGCAATTCCATTATGCATATTTCATTCCTAAAGACCCTATCCCAAATTCCACTTCCCAAGACCCGAAATCCCACATTTGTCTATTGTTAGAGTTTGCCATAACTCCTTCGATTTTCACCCAAACGCCTTCAAATTTTGCCACCGTATTCCTTTTCTCATTCTGCTTCTTTGTCCCTCTCTACCAAATTTTCTCATTCTTTCACCCCGCTCCTAAAATCCCCATTTTTTGCTTCCCTGTCCTTTCGACAATCTCCAAAACTTACTCAAACCCAAATTATCCTCCCGATTTTTTCCCAAATCCAGATTTTCCTCTACTGAAACAGTTTTTTTTTTTTTTTTTTCTACCCACTCCCCCCGAAATTACGAAAAAAAAAATAAAAAAAATCCTGGTTATGGTTGTCACCCGCACAGAAGCAAAAGCCATGGAGGAAGCACTTGCAGCCATTCAAGCCAAACTCCAGGAACTTGATGAAAAATTTCTCGGTCTCCATCTTGAACATTCAGCTATGAACACCAGACGACAGTACGAGTCTTCATTAGACAATGAGTTCTCTTCTTTCAGCAATTTTCACGGCCCGAAGCTAGATTTTCATCGCTTCAATGGTACTGATCCGACTGGATGGATCTATCGTGCAGAACAGTATTTCAGTCTTCATAATACTTTTGATGTAAACAAATTTCCACTTGCCTCATTTCATTTGGAACAGGAAGCTCTTCAATGGTATCGTTGGTACATCAAGGCTCATGAAGAGCCAAAATGGCCTGATTTTTGCCAACTCTTTTTGCAACGATTTGGTCCTAGTGCTTTTAATGACTTCACAGGAGCTCTCACTAAACTTCACCAAACTGGCACTGTGAAAGAGTATCAAACTGAATTTGAGAAACTAGCTAATCACACTGAACGATTACCTGATGACTCTATCAGAGTTGTTTTATCAGTGGTCTAAAGGATGCAATTCGCTTTGAGGTCAAAATGTTCAGTCCCAACACAATGATGGAAGCCCTGGGGTTAGCTAAGTTGGCAGAAGACAAGATGGCAGCCCAATAACGCTCCAAATCCTCTTTTGTTCCCTTCCGAAATATGGGTTCTCAATGACCTCCCATTCTGCCAGCTCCTCGCTCACCTCCAATCAAGCATTTGTCTGAAACAGAGATGCAGGCACGCAGAGAAAAAGGGCTTTGTTATAATTGTGATGAGAAATTCACTTGGGGACATCGATGTGTTCAACAAAAGCTCTATCTCTTGAATGTGGATTCTCCACCTGCCTCTGAAATTGGTGAAGAAGCTCCCGATCCAATGGATGCTTCGGTTGACATTCAGGAGCCGCCTACTGACCCTCCATCTCAGGACGACCAACCCGAGATATCCCTCCATGCTTTAGCTGGAGTCACTGCCCCTCAAACAATGTGGGTACGCGGTTACTTCAAGAAGCTTCCTCTTACCATACTCATTGATTTTGGCAGCACTCATAATTTCATTGACCCTCGGATCGCCAAACAAGCTGATTGTTTTATCCATCCTTGCTCCAACTTTGAAGTCATGGTTGCCAATGGGGGCACCTTACCTTACAAAGGGAAGTGTCGTAATGTGCGTATCTCTATGGGAGATTATAACCTCCGCTCTGACATGTTTTCCTTGACCTTAGGCGGATGTGATGTGGTTTTGGGCGCTCAATGGCTGCGCACACTTGGCCCCATATTATGGGATTTTGCTGAACTTTGGATGCAGTTCCCCCCCGATGGACACAAACACAAATTGAAAGGATTACAACCAGGGTCTCTCAGCATCATCAGTTCGCATCGCATGGAAAAAATCCTTAAGAAGAGTTCCCATGGTGACATCGCTCAGCTCCATTCCATTCAAATGCAACCATCACCGGCCCCCACTACTCCTTTGGATCTCCAACAAATTCTGGAACGATATATCGGTGTTTTTGCTGAACCAGTGGGACTTCCACCTTCACGACCAGAGGACCATCGTATTCAGCTCCTTCCTGGAAGCATTCCTCCCAACATCAGGCCCTATCACTACCCATTTCACCAAAAAACAGAGATTGAACTCCTCGTTAGGGACTTACTGAAGCAAGGTATTATTCGCCCAAGCACAAGTTCCTTTTCTTCACCAGTTCTTCTTGTCCGCAAAAAAGATGGGTCATGGCGCCTTTGCATTAACTTCCGAGCACTTAATCACCTCACCATCAAGGATAAGTTTCCAATTCCTGTTGTTGATGAGCTTCTTGATGAGCTTCATGGTGCTCAATTTTTCTCCAAGTTGGATCTTCGCTCTGGGTATCATCAAATTCGGGTTCATGAGGATGCTATCCCTAAAACAGCTTTCTGCCCACATGATGGCCACTATGAGTTTTTGGTCATGCCATTTGGTCTCACTAATGCTCCTTCCACATTCCAGGCCTTGATGAATAAAATATTTCGACCCTATTTGCGGAAATTCATTCTGGTATTTTTTGATGATATCCTCATCTACAGTAAAACATGGGATGAACATCTCCAACATCTGGCTCTTGTAATGCAACTTTTCTCTGATCATCATCTCCATGCTTCTCTGTCAGCTGGGCACTCTGGTTTTCTCAAAACGTATGAACGGGCATGGCGCAACTTCTTTTGGCAGGGCATGAAAATGACAATTCAACAGATGGTGGCTGAATGTGATACCTTCCAGCGCAATAAGGGTGAAACAACACCCCTTCCGGGATTGCTAGAAACCTTTCCCATACCTACCTGGATATGGACAGATATTTCTATGGATTTCATTGAAGGGATCCCTAAATATGGAGGGAAGACTGTGATTTTGGTTGTGGTTGATCACCTCTCCAAATATAGTCATTTTTGTGCTCTCATCCATCCCTATACAACCTCCTCTGTTGCTCAAATTTTCCTGGACCAGATCTTTCGTTTTCATGGAATTCCTTCTTCCATTGTCTCGGATCGTGATGCGACTTTCACCAGTCATTTTTGGACAGAACTCTTTCACCACACTGGCACCAAACTGAAGACGAGTTCAAGTTATCACCCCCAAACAGATGGTCAGACTGAAATTATCAATAAATGCTTGGAAACTTATCTTCGTTGCTTCTCCTTTGAGCAACAACATCAGTGGACAAAGTGGCTCCCTCTCGCTGAATGGTGGTACAATACCTCTTACCACACTACCTCTAAAATGACTCCATATGAAGCCGTTTATGGTCAGGCACCACCAGTTCTTCTTCCTTACACCCCCAGCAGTTCTCCAGTTCAGGAAATTGACGCGGTCCTTCGAAACCGCGATGAGGTTCTTCACATTTTGCGCGAAAATCTTCACATGGCAAGAAATCGCATGAAGCAACAAGCTGATCAGCACCGTTCTGAGTGCACTTTTGAAGCCGGTGATATGGTTTTTCTTCGTCTCCAGCCTTACAAGCAATCCTCACTAAAAATCAAAGGGCGTCATAAGCTCGCTCCAAAGTTCTATGGGCCATATAGGATTCTTCAGAAGATTGGGTCTGTTGCTTATAAATTGGAACTTCTGCCTTCTTCCCACATTCATTCAGTTTTTCATGTCTCTTGTCTGAAGAAAGTTCTTGGCACCAACATCAAAGGCCAAACTATTTTACCAGAACTGGATAATGAAGGATCCATCTTTTTGGAGCCGGAGGCTGTCCTCAATAAGCGCACTCGTCAACTTCGCTCTCGCTCTATCACAGAGGTCATAATTCAATGGCACGGAATGCAGCCCAAGGATACTACGTGGGAACCACTCCTTCAGATTCAGCGACAATTTCTACATCTAAAGCTTTGAGGACAAAGATTTTTCTAAGGGGGAGGGGATGTTAGGAACCCATGTCAATCCTTCTCTTTACCATGTTAGTATATTGTTGTTGGATGCATATGCTTTGTAAGTCGTGCCATAGTAATTGTTGATCCATAGTTTGTGTTATTGTTGTTGGGCACATATGTTTTGTAAGCCGCCTGTAGTATTTGTTGATCCATAGTTTATATTGGCCCATGGTTTTGACCCACAGTATTGGTGCCTATTTTTAGTATATAAGTGTGTGTTGAGGCCAAGGAAGGCACCGTGAAGTTATTTTGTATTGAGCTTGCTCAAAGGAGGTTGCCCCCTCGAAGTGGCCTACGATTAATATAAAAGTGATTTTGAGTTCTGCTGCTATATCGTGTATTTTGATTAATTATTTGCTGCAGGGTCCTCACAGAGTCTTCATGAATCTCAACTTCATCAAAACCAGGAAAATATGATATGAGCTCCACAAAAATCAACGATTTCTTCGACTTTGCTGAAATAAATTTGAGATCAAATTATTGCAAAATCAGAATCCACTTATTGTATTCCCCCCCTATCATCCTTCTGGTGAGGACGAAATGAAATGGATTGATGTGAGCCAAAACCAAAGTTTGGCGAAGGAGTATGTAATGTCTCAATCGTTGAACCACATGGATAGGAGCTAAAGCTAGCTTCTCGAGATGAGTATAATCAAGTTTAGCATCAATGAGGTTTTGTCTAAGATAATAGATAACGTGCTCTTGGAGCTCCTCATCCTCTTGAACCAAAACAATACCAATCGTCTCTTGAGACGCAGACATAGATAGTAAGAAATCATGGCTATAGTCAAGTGGACTAAGCACGTGGGCCGATGCTAAGGATTTCTTCAAAGCATCAAAATACTGATGGGCATGCTCATCCTAGACAAAAGGAGTCTCTTTCTTCAAATGGTGCATGAAACCCTTGGTCAAATTGGAAAAATACCCCAATAGGAGACCTACTCTCACGCAAACTATGCACTTTTTTTGATTTAACCAGATTTGATATCGGCAACATATTTCGAAAACCAAGCATAGATGGTCAGGATGATCCACTCTCAAATGAGAGTGAGAAGCTAAATCATCGAGATACACTTCAATAATCTGCTTAAGGTCATGAAAAGCGAAAGTCATTGCCCGTTGAAAAGTAGCTCTGGCGTTTTAAAGATCCAAAGGCATTTTTCGGTATGCAAACATACCCCAAGGGAAAATGAAAGTCGTTTTATGTTGGTCCTTGGGTTTGATATGAATTTGATTATACCCTGAAAGGGAATCAATGAATGAGAACACCTCACTTCCTGCACACTCATTAAAAATCTGATCTATGAATGGTGTAGGAAAGTTATCCTTAGGACAAGATTTGTTCAGGTCTCGGAAATCAGTGCACACACGGATAGTCCCCTGTTTCTTGTTAACCGAAATGAGATTGGATACCCATTCAGTCAAGGGAACCAGATAGATAAAGCTAGCTTTGAGAAACTTTTCTATCTCTACCTTAATAGCGGGTTCCTTCCAAGGATTCATCACACGTAAGCGTTGTAAAACATGTTTAGAATCTGGATAGGTCTTAATCTCATGTTCAACAATGAGAGGGTCTATTCCCGACATTTCATCATAGGACCAAGAAAAAACATCTCAAAATTATTTGAAGAGCTTGGTGTATGCTTCAATCTCATTGGGGGAACAATCCGCCCCAATGTACACATTTTCATTTTTTCCAGGAGTGTGAGAAATGTTGATAGAGATAGTTGGAGACAAATTAGGAATGTTCCCTTTGGCATACTTGCCAGGAGTGCCTAGTAGGATCATGGGACTACCAAATTTCATGCTAAGGATCGCCCGATAGTCATCACACTCCATACATTCAGGATCTCGGAGAAAGTAAGATCGATGGCGTAACTCCTCCCAAATCCCATCCAAATCGCTCATGTCTTCGAGAATAGCTTCATTTGAAGGAAAAATTTCATCGAAGCAATCATGACAGTGTGATGACACAACTTTCCAAGCCGGAAATGAAAAGGGGTCCTCCTACTCCATTCGCGAAGAGGAAGGACTAGGGTCTACCGTTGGGATCAATACTAGCCTAATATGTAATTGCCACTGTAGATGGCGACATGTCCATCTTAGTAGGTCTAGGGTCTTCACCCAAAGTGCTTGGAGAAGGGAGAGTCCAAGGATGTTAACTACTAAGCTTGGAACCTATCTTAAGAATTGGTGCAGAAATATTGAAAGTTCCCATCAATGATGCATACATTCCCACTCCAACATTCTTAGTTTCTAGCTGAGAATTATCAATGACCGGGATAGTTGCTCCTGATGATGCTTTCATACCAAAATTATCAAAAGGTTTTCATGTGACCGTGACAATCCTCCCCTCAAAATGGAAACAAACAACTCGAAATAGGGATGGCATGACCGCTTTCATATTATAAATCTAGTTACGACCCAGTGAAGATTATAGTCAAGGGGCACATCAACCACCTCGACCTCAATCGACACAGTCTTCCCTCCCAGTTTGACCTCAAGAGAAGGAAGTATACCATGCAGTCAAAAATATATCCCATCAAAAGCAGTCAACATGGTCCCGGATCTTGACAATGTGGGCGAATCTATACCCTTCCAACATGATACAGACATCAGAGAAGCCGCAACTCCTTCATCAATTACTGTGAATTTAATGGTGTTGTTCATGCACTCCACATGGACTAGGAAATCCGTGTGGTAAGGAAAATGAGGGTGGACTTCTTGGGTTTCAAATTTAATCACTGTGGAAGGATGTGAATCAACCACCCCAAGGGAAAACAACAAAGCTCTCCTCTACAAAGGGAAAGTCTAAAGGAATTCTAAGGCAAACATCGCATAAGGAGTCTGGCCCAAATCCTTGACAATGGAATAATTCTGGGTAGATAAGGCATTAGGATCATACCCTAGATGCTTTGAGAATATCTTAGGAATGCGAGGCATAACTTCAGGCTTGTCGCTAGGATTATCGATATACAAAGGGGCCTCAGGAGGAGTAGGTTCTTTTCCCAAGTTGGGTTGAGATGAACCATAGTCTTTATCTCACCTCACAATATTCTTGGTGTACATCATGTTGATGCACCCATGGCCACCTTCGTTGCTCGATGGGTTTTGATTCCCACCGGAAGTACTTCTAGAGTCCACGGTGCTGGAATTAATATTTTAATTGTGCGATAAAGGATACATCAACACAACTGGGCTATGTGTAATGAATTTTGAGGCATCTTCAATACAAGGGCACAAGTGAGTGAGGTGATCTCCCCCACAAAGATTACAAGAAAACTTAACCTTATCTTTAGACTTCTTGTTCCCCTAGCATCGTTACCGTTCTTGTCATTGTTAGAATTTCCATTCCTATTCTGGCCACCCTTACGATTATTTCTTCCCTTTTGCTTGTTTCGTCTGGGTTGTTGGTTAACCTTCTGGTTCGATGATTGCATAGAGTGTAAATCCACCAATTGGGTGGGATGAGACAAAGCTGTAGCTTGTCCCGATGCAGGCTGGTTAATAGAATTTTTTTTCATTTGATTCATAATCAAGTCTATGGGTTTAGTACTCGCAGAGCCAATAATTCCATCAACATGTGGCCTAGGTTTGAACTTAAGATCAAAATTGGACTGCGATGCGTTCAGAATAATCTCATATAAAAGCTGAGACTGAGCGTAAATCAAGTCTAGTTGTTGAACTCAAAAAATAGCTCGTTCCTTGTCCATCACTCCATATTTAGAAACATCCTTCACTATATATGCCAATAATGACTTGAGGAACCATTCCAAAAGAAACTATGGTGGAATGTTAGCCTTAATCAACTGCTTTTGTCTACGCCACTCTTGAATATGGTCAGAAATATATGTGGCTTTGTCTTGCCGAAATGTCGACAAGAGATCCGTACTGACATTGTAACACATAGGTAGCTGAAACTGGTTGAGAGAAGTCACGGCTAAGTCATTGAATGTTCGATATGTGCCCTGAGGCAGCTCTATATACCATTTCTCCGTAAGACCTGTGAGGGTGCGTTGAAAAAGTTGTAAAGGAATGGAATCATGGTTCAACGGATTCAAAGAGCACCATAGGTGGAAAGTAGTAACGTTCTCACTAGGGTCCTCACCACTCTTACCTTCAAATTTTGGAATGTAAGAAGGAATATTTGTGGGAACAATCGACCATGTATGATCATGAGATACCGGATCATCAGTCAATCTCAATAAATCAAGCAAATTCAACGTCTCTAGGAAGGGGATCCAAGGTTAAGTCATCTGGTTCCATGCTCCCTAATAAGATTGGTTCATGTGGGTTTGGTTGTTGTAAACACCATGGCCTTAGCCAGTGGGATAATAGCCTCCCCCTGCTTAACACATAAAAGGATATATGGGAATGTTGTAATTCAGAATACCTTGAGCTTGGGGTCCCACATAGCCATAATTGTGAGACTGATAAGCAAATTGACCCCCAAACACATAAGGTGGTACATAACCTAATGACACATAAGGAGGCACATAGCCTTGTGACACTACAGTGTGAGAAAACAAGGGAACAACATGGCTAGAGGTAGCATACCGGCTCGAAGGACCATGTGATTCATGGGGAGGATGCATCATTAAAAACACATTCGAAGGAACCAGAACAGTAGATGATGGAACATAAGATGGGATTTAAGTGGTGTTTCCAATGTTCACATGTCTAGGGACATTTCTACACGCAGAGACACTAGTATTAGGCCTAGGTAATGGGTATGAAGTTGTTCCCACAACAGGTGTGGAAGGTGCAATGTGACCACTACAAAAAATAAGATGGGGGAAAGATTCCAACCTCTGTATATCATGTTAATGGGATTTTTCAAGTATAGTTTACCCATTGGTTTCGAGCTTGCATAAAAATGAAACCAATCTTCGAGCATTCTTTCAACTGATATTCGAGCTCGTTAAAAACAGTAAGATGGTGTTGAGCTTACTTTTCATTTTTTCGTGCTCTGGTTAAAACATGAAAAGTGGTTTGAGATTAGTTTATTAATTTTTCGTGCTCTGGATTCAAACATGAAAAAGTCTAATGGAGTCTCCTTTAAACTCTTTTCGGACTCCCTAAATATGAAAACATTGTTGATTACTTGTCTTCTTCATACTCGTAAAACTATTTGAAGAGTCGTTCATCTGATGGTAGGTTATCGCTTTTTCGATTCAGATGAACTATTTATGAAAAATGAACACTCCAACCAATCATGACTGGAAGATTTATCTCGGGTATTATTTTATAATTTTTTGGGCCCTAGAGACTAAATCACACGAAAAAGGAACCTATGGAGTCTTCTTTCATGGTCATTCAGACTCTCTAAACATGAATGATACCGAGTTAGCTTTCATTGGACTCGTTAAATTAAACATTGAGAGACCTTGTTTTGGGAATGAACCCCTCCTCTCTCAGGTTCGTAAAACATATGATTTTGGACTTGTCTTCAGATGAGATAAAATGGGTGTTTGTTACCCTCTTTGAACTTGTAAAAAGGAAAAGAGGAATTCATCAACCATGACAGGGAAAATGGGAAGGGAATCATTTTGCAAATAACTGGTAGTTTGTCGTTACCTTTGAACATGGCACTTTTATGCATATCATTTCAGTCAATTGGGTATTCAACTAATCTCCATGGCGATCCACTTTCATGAGTCATGTCACTCTTTTGAGTCTTTCAAAAGAATGCATTGTCCATCGTCGCACTATGTGTTTGTCTGGTCTAGTCATGCTGCCAAGTCTTTTGTTGTGCCGCCTAATGTTCAAATGAAAGTTGAAGAAGTTTAACTCTATAGTCAAAATAGTCTCTGTGTTAGTAATTTTGAGTCAGTCTTATGGTTACCTCATTCACATCATTCCAGAACTCTGTTTCGAGTTTCGTGTCATCAATGTGGGATTCATCATGGCCCTCCTTTGACAAGACTATTCCTGTCGACATTAGCTCATCATCTGGGAAATAGTCTTAGAAAAAAATTTAGTACCTTGAGATCTGTATGCCTCAATGACAGATTCTCTCATTCTCGACATAGGTTCATATCATTGACCTTTGATCGATAGAATCGACCAAGTGTTCAACATCAAGACATCTATTCACACTCAGTAGATTGTACTAAGGTACCTTGGGAATCATTGACATCAATGGTGATCTCCCTCGCACTTGTTAACGGTTCACATCATTGGCTGGTACTCAAGTGGTTTCTACCATGTTCAACTTCAGAACATTGTAATCACATGGATAGAATCGTAGTTTGTGGAAAACAAGACGAAGACCTTGGGTACTTGTTTAGTACTCATTGCTTTCCCCAGGTTGCGATGGAGTTTTATATATCAAGCATGGATCCACATTTGTATGGTCATGGCTATGCTCAAATTTGCATCTATATGACATAGATCTATGTTGTATGTATGGTATCTATGTCCAAGTTTGAGTCCTCTATCACATGGATCTACGCTGTATTCTAGTAGCCATGGTTGTTTATTCCTCTCATGGATTTGCCTTGTATTGGTCTGCAGCCATGAGTTGGTTACATTTTTCCATGAGTCGGAAGTATTGATGTATTGCACATTCCTACTCGATGAAACTCTCTGATCAAGTTGACTCTTACCTCGAAGTGACAACTTGTTCTCTCAAAGCTCTCGCTTATCGTATCCCTCTAAGCCTCATGCTTTGGGAGGAATTATTTTATACCCAAATCGTCTCACCAACATGTGATGAGATCCTTAACCCCTATGTTTGTCCTAAATCCCAAACTTGGAGTGGAAACTTGCTCTGGATATCAATTCTACATGAAAAAACCTAGCACCGTGCTTTCCTTTTGGCTGATGAGAAGCACCTTGTTCAGCAACGCCTGAGTCCTGTTAAAGAAAAGCGGTGCCACCACGTATATGCTATGTTCTTGGAGTGTTTCTCACCTAAACCGCTCTGTCGTAAGGGAATAAAAGTGGTACCCTTGGTAAAAATGGAAAAAGAAAAGATTCTCGAGGCTTCTAAATCTTGAGCCTCGTGTCCTCCCTTATCCCTATCAATTTGGATTGGTTGGAGTCGATATCCCTCTTAGTAGGATCTTAGAGCCACCTCACCCATAATTCTCTCAACTATTCCTATCCATTGAGCCCTATAAATACAAGCTCATATCCATAGTTAAGGGGGAGAATTGAATGATAATGTTATGCTGTTGAATTGACTATCTAGTCTAATTCATTGGAGGGCACAAGAGAGCAAGTTGGATCTATTGAGGATGAGCTGTTTGTCTTGTGGAGGAGTTTTTCAACACTAAGGCAATGGTTGTAAGCTTCTTCATCGATTTCTTACTGCAAAGCTGATTTCCATCCCACATATCTGTTGTACTGATATCACATGTATATGTTGCTGGATTCCTTAGTCACTAGTATTGATGTGTGAATAATGTTCTGGTAGCTTTGATGTTCTTGTTTGTTTGGCATGTTCTGCAGGTACACAGGTTCATCATCAAAGCATTATTCCAAGTGTTTACAACATTTAGGGAAGGTTTTCACCCTTTGTTGTTCACTTATTTGTTCTGGATCTGAACCATTCAGACCAGAGGAACAACTTCTGTCTGCAGAAGGTGCAATATTCCTGACAACAAGATTTGTAGTCAGGAATATTGCACCTTCTACGGACAAAAGCTATTCCTCTGGTCTGAATGGTTCAGATCTAGAACAAATGAGTGAATGAAAAAAGATGAAGACCTTCCCTGAATGTTGTAAACACCTGGAATACTTCTTTGATCATCAACCTGTGTACCTACAAACATGTCAAACAAACAAAAACATCAAATCTACCAGAAAATCATCTACACATCCATACTAGTGACTAAGGAATCCAGTAACATATACATGCGAAATCAAAACAACAGATATGTGGGATGAAAATTAGCTTTGCATTGAGAAATCAATGAATAAGCTTACAACCATTGCCTTAGTGTTGACAAAATCCTCCACAAGACAAACACCTCATCCCCAAAAGCTCCAACTTGCTCTCTTGTGCTCTCCAATGGATTGGACTAGGTAGTCAATTCAATAGCATAACAATACCATTCAGTTCTCTCTCTCAACTACGGATATGAGCTTGTATTTATAAGGCTCAATGGCTAGGGATAGTTGAGAGAATTGTGGGTGAGGTGGCTCTAAGATCCTACAAAGAGGGATCTCGACTCCAACTAACCCATATTGATAATGATAAGGGAGGACACGAGGCTCAAGTTCTAGAAGCCTCGAGAAACTTCTCTTTTTCCCATTTTACCAAGGGTATCACTTTTGTTCCCTTATGATAGATCAGTTTAGGTGAGAACCACTTCAAGAACAAAGCACTTCCACGGTGGTACCACTTCTCTATAATAGGACACAAACTGTGTTGAATAAGGTACTGCTCATCAGCCAAAGGGAAAGCGCGGTGTTAGGTTTTTTCAGGTAGAATTGATATCCAGAGCAAGTTTCCACTCCAAGTTTTGGGATTTAGGGAAAACATAGGGGTTAAGGATATCATCACATGCTGGTGACAAGATTTGGGTATAACAGAATGGCCCCCAAAGTATGAGGCTTAGAAGGATACGATAAGCGAGAGATTTGAGAGAAAAAGTTGTCAATTCGAGGTGAGAGTCAGCTTGGTCGGAGAGTGTCATAGAGTATGTTAGATTGTTAACATTAAGCTAGCATTATATTAGGATATTTAACTGAGAGAATAAAACACAAGAGACAATGAACACAGTGTTTTTCCTCAGGGAAACCATAAATGGAAAAACCCGCAACTTCCTCAGAGATAGAATTAGCACCAAAAGTAAAACCCAAAACAGTAAGATGATCTCTCGATAGCAGTAGCCTCTTTCTTTCTATCCCCAACAACTTCTTCTCTCTCAGCTATGCGCTATAACTGAGTGTGAGTGAATATGTGATAAATAGAGAGACTCACTCTCTATTTATACTAATTCCCGACTTGACAATAACTCACTAAGGCTGACTTCACTAGGTGAGTCTAACAACCCTAGGGCCCCAAAACTGCGGGGACTTTAACCCTTGAACAATAGGAGGGTTACCCACATTGACTTGACATGACTTGTTTACATTATAGAAACTCCCGATCGGAACATAGAGGCATGACATGACTCAATTAAATTACAAAACACTTCCGGGAATAAACATCGGGGTACAATACATAAGAAATACAAGTGAATACATTCCAAAGTTACAATTACATCAACACTCCCTCTTAACTAGGAAGGTATTCTCTCGACACAATTTATCAGCATAAGTCTTCTTCTTTGTATCATCTGGATCATCATTGAGTCCTCGTCATCTTCAATTCATCTTCATCTTTAAGTCATATTCATCTGGATCTAGATCATCACTCGATCTGGATCATCATCACTAGATCTGGATCATCACTCGATCTGGAGCATCTCTGGTTCTGGAACATCTTTGTTGATCATCATTACGGGTGCTATCTCTTGATTCTTCTCGTCACAGGAAGTTCTACAAAGCCATCCATTTTTCATGCTGGTTGTAGGCCTAGCCTCCATGTAGGTCTTCTTCCAGCACTTATATCTGACCCTAATTCAGAATGGCCTGCCCAGAACTTATATCTGATCATGTAGGAACCAATCCTATAATCATATTAGAAAGGTGCACCCAACACTCACATCTGACCATGTGGGAACACATCCCACAACCCCGTTAGAAAGGCCCAGCACTCACAACTGACAACCAATGTTAGAAAGGCTCAACACTTACATTCGACTATGCAAGGAACCAATCCCCCATGCTGAAAGGCTCTGCACTTACATCTAACAACCAATGTTAGAAAGACTCAACACTCATATTTGACAACCAATGTCAGAAAGGATCAACACTTATATTCGATCATGCGAGGAACCAATCCTCCATGCCAAAAGGGCTCTGCACTTACATCTCACAACCAATTTCATAAAAGCTCTACACTCACATCTCATCATGTAGCAACCAATCCTACAGTCACTTCAGAATGGCCCTCAGTCTCATATTGAGCTTTCCTGGTAACTGACCAGGTGCCTCCATTCCAAGAATGGCATTCAATGCTTATATCTAATAATGTAGGAGCCAATACTATAGTCACATCAGAATGGCTCAACACTCACATCTGACATGGAAGGAACCAATCCTCTCACCATGACAGAATGGCTCATAGACTCATCACTTCCCTTTCGAGGGAACCTCGATCTGGAGAACACTAAGCTTCTCCCTGAAGTAGTCAAACTTAACTCTGGCTAATGGCTTTGTCAACATATCAGCTATTTGTTCGTCCATCGCAACATACTGGAGCTTCACTACTCCCCTTTGCACCATATCCCTGATATAGTGATACTTGATCTTGATATGCTTCGACTTGTCATGGAACATCGGGTTCTCCGACAGCTTCACACAACTCTAGTTGTCACAATATATACAAGTAGCATCCAACTAGAGATCAAATAAATCAGATAGTAGCTTCCTTAGCCATACTGCCTCATAACTGGATGAACAAGCTGCGACATACTCTGCTTTAGCTATACTTAATGCCACATAGGATTGCTTCCTGCTAAACCAAGAGATCACACATGATCCCATACTGAAGGAACACCTTGAAGTGCTCTTCCTATTGATGGCACTGCCTGCCCAATCTGAATCAACATAACATTCCAGGTTAATCTTTTGATTCGCCTCATACTTGAGCCCATAATCAACTGTACCCCTTAGGTACCTCAGAATATGCTCTGCAGCAATCAAGTGAACATGTCTCGGATCTGTCAGGAACTGGCTCAAGGTGTTCACAGCAAAGTAAATATCTGGTCTTGTGTTCGTTAGGTACATCAAGGACCCAATCATCTGATGAAACATCATAGCATAAACCGCTTCTGATGAAGCATCACTCAATAGCTTCAAGTTCGATGCCATAGGTGTGGTCATGGCCTTGTAGTCCATCATCCCAAACCTCTTCAAGATCTCTACTTCATACTTCCCTTGTCCAAGGGAGATTCCATCCACATTCTACCACACCTCCATGCCTAGAAAATAGTGCATCATACCCAAGTCCTTCATTTTGAACTCGCCAGCAAGCTTCCTCTTCGTATCAGCAATCAACCCATCCATACTTGTTACAAACAGATCATCTACATATAGTAGTAGCATCATTGGGTTGCCATCTTCAACCTTGTAGTAAAGGTTGGAATCCGCTTTACTTTTGGTAAAGCCCAAATTGGATAGAAAGCCATCAATTTTGCCATACCATGTCCTAGGTGCATGTTTCAAACCGTACATGGATTTCTTCAATCTACACACATGAGAATCCCTGTCATGTGTCTCAAAACCGAGTGGCTACTCTACATACACTTCCTCTTCCACTACACCATTCAAGAAAGCAGTCTTGACATTCATTTGGTGTATCTTCCATTTCATCGCTGCATCCAGAGCAAGTACTGATATGATGGAAGTGTATCTGGATACAGGTGCAACTTTTTCTTCATAATCTATTCCTTCTTTCTATGAGAAGCCACGAGCCATGAATATTGCTTTATATTTCTCTATGCTTCCATCTGCAACATGCTTGAACTTGTAGATCCATTTGGAAGTTACAACAGACTTCCCTTCTGGTCTTGGGACAACATCCAAAACATCATTCTTCATGATCAATTGATACTCTTCGATCATAGATTCCTTCCATTCTTTCCATTCTGCTGCTTCTTTATAGTTGGAAGGTTCTTTATTGATAAATTCACACAATAAAGCTACATACCCGGAGGAGGACCTAGTCCTCTTTCTTTCTTTGTGATTCTCTTCTGTAACTCCATATCTTTCCGCACCTTGGATAGCTTCTCGTACCCAAGCAGGTTTCCTCTTATGAGGATTCTTCTCCTGAGGTGGATCTATAGGTTCTTGAGGTTCTTCAAATTCTCGATCTTCTTCTTGAGTTTTTTCGTTCATGGTTGTGTCATGAATTCTGGGTGCTTCTGATTCTTCAAGATCTTCAGCAGGTCTCTTTCTGGATTTCTTGTAAGCTGAGTCTTCATCAAATGTTACATCCCTGCTGATGTCAATCTTCTTGAATCCTAGGAAGTATATTCCAATAAGCCTTTGAGATTTCAGAGTATCCCACATATATACCCTTCTTTCCTGAAGGATCTAACTTTGTCCTCTTTTCTTTCAGAATGTGTATGTACACTGGACAACCGAATATTCTGAGATGGCTGACTTTTGGTTTCTTGCCGAAAAAGACTTCTTCAGGTGTCTTGTTGTTGATTACTCTGTACATACACCACTGTTCTGGTAGCTTCTGCCCATAGATGTATGGGAAGATCTTGATCATGAAGCATTGCTCTGGCAGCTTCCATGATAGTTCTATTGTTCCTTTCTGCAACCCCATTTTATTGTGGATTATATGGAGTGGATAACTCCCTCTTAATCCTTGAATATTTTCATAACTCTTTGAATTCATTTGATGTGAATTATCCGCCATTATCTGATCGAAAGGTCTTGATCTTATTTTCTGTGTGGTTCTCGATTAAGGCTTTGAATTCCTTGAACTTGCTGAAAACTTCATCTTTGTTCGTCATAAAGTATATCCATGTATTCCTAGAAAAATCATCAATAAAAGAAACATAGTATACATACCTGCATAAAGAACTGGATGACATTGGACCGCATACATCAAAGTGAATGATTTCCAATATTCGTTTTGCTTTGCTTTCACTACTTGGAAATGTCTTCTTTGTGTTCTTTCCTTTCGCACATCCTTTGTAGACTCCTTCATGGTTTGCTTGAATTTCTGGAAGACTTTCAACAACTTTTCTTGCAAGTGGTAGTGCTCTGTAGTGCACATGTGCAAGCCTTCTATGCCAAAGTTCATTTGGCTCTACTATGTCATGGACCAAAGCTTGTTCTAGATGGCCCTTCAATTTGTATAATCCTCCTTCTTGTTCTCCAATTACTATTGCATATCAATTGTCTTTCCTCTTGGTCACATGAGGAGTTGGCTATATACAAATGCAACAGTAATGCCTTTTGCATCCAGTGCCGATATGGAGAGAAGATTCTTCTTTAGTTTTGGTACAAAAAAGACATCCTTCATTTTCATAGACTTTCCAGAGTCTAGCTTGTAGGAGGATTCACCTCTACCTTTTATGGGATATTGGTAGTCATCCCCAATTTTTACCTTATGGGGTGAATTATGTTCGAATAGTTTCTCAAAAGATTCCTTGAATCCTGTCATGTGTTTGGAAGCCCCACTGCCAATAAGCCAATCTTTGCTTCCATGAGTGACAGTTCCCGTGAGAGCGAAGATCAGAACATATTCTTCATCACTTGAAGAGTCTTCACTTTCTTGTTTTACTTTCTTCCTGGGAGGATCATCATCCTCAGCAGTGTGAGCATGATCTCTTCTTTTGGAGTTCTTCTTCTTCTTGGATCCAATCTTATTCATGGGACAACTTCTAGCAAAGTGTCCTCTTTCATCACATGTATAACATCTAAGTTTGGATGGATCCCTTCTTACAAAATTATTTTTTTGATGAGAATGATTACATTGGTGCTGATGATTTTCCCTTCTGCCTTTCTTGGAGTGTACTGTGAGAGCTTGATATTCACTTCCCATATTTTCTTCTTGAGTTGCTATTCGAGCTTCTTCTTGTGAAAATTCTTCCCACAATCTACTGAACTTGATTAGCTTCTTCCTAGCACAGATTCCTTGGATGAAAGAATCCCATGACCTAGGGAGACCATTCAAGGTTGTCATCACAATTTATGCATTCTCCACTTCTTCATCTACTACTTCAAGTTGTTCTTTGATATAGGAGACCCTTGTGAAGTATGACTGGATGGTCTCCTCATTTTGGTTCTTTACATTC
Organism: Pseudotsuga menziesii; assembly: GCA_001517045.1. Lineage (NCBI taxonomy): Eukaryota > Viridiplantae > Streptophyta > Pinopsida > Pinales > Pinaceae > Pseudotsuga > Pseudotsuga menziesii. The sequence goes on along the minus strand of LPNX010802579.1, from coordinate 23,497 downwards.
TTCAACTGGTTCCTTAGAGTCATCTTCCGGTTTATGTTCTCCCCTTCAAACAGCTTGGTTAGGGAATCAAACATAGGTTTAGGTGTCTTGAGGGAGGACACCTGTGGTATGAGGTGATCCTTGATTGAATCAGCAATAATCATCTTTTCCATAACCAACTTCTTCTTATGTAAGGCCTTAGCCTCATCTTCCTCTGGAACTAGAACCTCCTCATTGATGTAGGATTCCAACTCATTTTCTTCCAAGACCATTGAGATTCTATACTTCCAGGATCGAAAGTTATCAGCTCCCTCAAGATTTTCATCAAGATTGGTATGATGAGACCTCTTAACTGAGAACCTTAAATGGAAATACAAAATATTTAGATCATACCAGGTCAAGATGTCGGATCTAGATTTGGAGCTGAATTTTTGCAATGCCAGTTCAGGAGCAGATTGGGGTTTGACTTTCCTGGATTTTTGTCCAACCAAATTCTTTGATCTTGATCTCTAAACTTCAATTTTGAGGAGGATATCAATCCATGCCTGGGCTCACTCAAAAATTCCACTTCTATGGAAAGCCCTAATTTTCGACACCAGTGTCGGGTCCAAAACTGAAAAAGCTCAGAATCAGATTCTGCCTCGACAAAAAGATGTGCCCTAGGGAGGAGAGTCAGACCAACCTTCTTTTGCTGAAAATATGTGGAGAGAGATCCAAAAAGTAGGAATCCCTAGTTCCCGTAGCTGCACAATGTCTTCTTCTCAGGTTAGCTCTGATACCATGTTAGGTTTTTAACATTAAGCGAGCATTATATTAGTATCTTTAATTGAGAGAATAAAAAGCACAACAATCAAACACAAGAGACAATGAACACAGTTATTTTCCTCGGGGAAACCATAAATGGAAAAAACCCTGCAACTTCCTCAGAGATAGAATCAGCACCAAAAGTAAAACCCAAAATAGTAAGATGATATTTAGACACTTAGGAGTTAGTCAAGATCAACTTGTTATAATATATCCATTAGGAAAAGTGTGTTTCTTTATTACGCATTTGCATATGTAATCCAATGGTCATGATATGTTCTTGACATAGAGTGATCCTATGATTCATCTTTTCCTTGATCTTAATGACCATTGATTCATGGATTAGCACCAAATGGTCCGTGAAATTTATTTAAAGATCATGGAGGGTCATTAGCTAGTTGAACAATTATGAGAAGCTCAATTGTATCATTCTTTTGTTTGCATAATAATATTTCCTCAAGTATCTATTTGGGTGGGGTATTGGAGTGTTTCCCTCTTCAAGGGGTTAAACCACATAAAAACATCATTGTGTTGATTTGTGATATGTTGGTGTGAGTGCCTCAAGGTGTTTGGTCTCTTGGAAATATCATGTGCTATCAAAAAAGTATGTAACAACTAGATGATACTGAGACCATTACGTTAGAAGGAATTGAGTCTATAAGGAAACTACATAGTCTTTAACCCCATTATGATGAATTTTCCAATTGAGGCATAAATGTAATTTGCATGTAATGAATTGTTATGCATAATATAAGAAGGGTCTGTTGATCTCCAGTGTATGACTTTGTGTATGTGTTGTGTGTGAATTCCTCTATGAAATACTTGTTGAGTCCTTTTCCCTGGTGCATAGGGTATTTGGTATCAAAGTGTCCATTGCATTCTTTGACCCGCAACCCCTAAGTGAGGGGTCGATCTATGTCAATGTGCAAGCATTGGGGGGAAGATGATGGTAGGATGTGAGGAGGTTGGGTAGAATAGGTGTAGGGAGAAAAATATGGTAGGATGAGTGATTTAGTATGAGGATATACATGGAATATAAGGGGTGAGATTATGGGAAAAAGATGGAGATGAGGATGGAGGAGGTTCATAGTGTATGTCGAGACACAAGTGTGAAGGTTAAGGGGGTTGTGGAGTGGGAGGAGAAGAAAAGTGTCATTACCTTTTTAAAAAAATGTTTGAATCTTAACATAATATATCATACTTATATTATTTTATAGGTAAATGATTTTGGTTAATTGGCCATTGATGTTGCAATTCTAAATATGTTAGGTATCATTCCCAAGTATTAATGAGCTCCAATATTCAAACCTTTGAAAAAAATAATGCGTTTATGCCTTTCATATATTTATAGCATTGAGAAAATGGACTCATAGGATCTTGGGTATTCACAGGTAATGAATGATAGGTGATGTTTTTAATCAATTCATTATTATTGTGCAACAAGGTTAAGATTATAAATATTGATATATGACTATGGGAACTGAAGTTTTTGTGGTGAGAATATTCAAAACAAGTGTGTGGAGAGCCCACAACGTTCATTTTTCATTGACGTTTCAAGTCCTTAATTGGATCCATCATTAGGACAAATCACTCGACTCTTTGACTTGATGATGGTTCTGGTTGAAGATTCGAAACATCGATGCAAAATGAACATTGTGGGCGCTCCGGAAACTTGTTTTGAAGACTTATGGGAAGTAAAAAATTACTTATCTTTATTTCAATCAAGTAATGTAATGAACCTTCTCCCCTCCTCAAGTAGCTAAACATTGAAACAATTAAGTATCATATATATCCACTTTTCATGTAGACAATTTATGTGTTACATTAAGAAAGTATTTAGTTTAATATAGCTTGAAACCATTATTATTACTACCCTGATCACCGTAAAATGAGAATGCTAGTTTGGATGGTATATGCATATTTACAATTGTTTGTGGTACTAGCATAGATCCATCTTAAAAGGGGATCTACTAAGTGCTGAGAGGGATCAAATATCTAGAGGTGCAAACTCCTTTTTAGAGTGTAAACGTTGAGGAAAGGTTTTAATTTATCTAATTTGTATAGTTATATATATATATATATATATATATATATATATATATGTCATTGTAAATATTTTCAATCTAATTTAAGTCGACATGTTAATATATATATATATATATATATATTAAATCACACATGTCAGCTTTAGGATGAGCACGGAAGGAGTTACACATATCCCCCTATTGGGTTGTAGAATGCATCTCTTTGGTGCAAAAATGACTTTCCTTAGTTGCAACTAATGACTCACCCCTTTTTCCCTTTCTTGATGAGACAATATTCCTTCATTAAAATGTTATTTCAAGCTTAAGTGGAGCCACATTGAATTTATAAGTAGCAACTCTACAATGATAGATATATTTTGGAGAAAGCTTTATTGTTTCTCATTTATTACTAATGTCACATAGCTAGGTAACACAAAATGATGATTTGATAATGTTAATGAGGTTATGATTTTGATTCAATGATATTTATGGTTTTAATGATACTTATAAATTTGATAATACTAATAATGTTGATATTGATATTATTGGTAATATTTATGTGTTTACTAATATGATACTCTTTGATGATATTACTTAGATGATATTGCTTAAGTTAATATAATGATATTAATTTGAAGGTGTTGATGCTCTTATTTCTCTTAATGATTTGATGTTCTTCATGACACTATTTCCATTGATTTGATGCTCTTCGTGACACTATTGCCATTGATTCTCTTAATGGTTTTGTTATGTTTGGACAATGATTTTAAATCGATCTCTATAATTAAATAGGAAAAAATATTTAATAATTTTTTTATAGTAATTTTTTCATCATAAAATCCATGAAATTCTTATCGTATTCAACCTCGTATATACTATAAAGTTAAATTTTTTAAATTGAACCTTACACACTCGTACTCTATCCTACTTTATCACAATAAAGTTCTTAACACTTTATTTAATAGGGTCAAAACCCAAGGTGTGCCAACATATTGTACAATTGAAAGAGAAATTAGTCACTGATACAATATCATAACCTCAAATATATTATAAAGTTGAAGTTTTTAGATTGAACCTTAAGCACTTATACTCTATCCTACTTTATCACAATAATTTTTTTAACACTTTGTTTAGGAATACTTTATCTTTTGGTCAAAACCCATGCAAGACTATCTAAACCATAAATCTTGAACACTCATTCGTGGATGGTTTTAGTGTTTACAGACTCTCGACATGATTCTAGTTTTCTCAAGGAGGAGGGATTTGAAGGTGCACCTACACTAAGGAAAGGAGGTTGTGGGAATGGGACATGGAACTCGATGTGGATGGAGGCATGCTAAAAATCTTCTAGGTTTTTGTTAGGTTCTTTCATTTTAGGTGATACTCTAGCGGGTGGATATTTGACTGTGTTTTTCTTTCGCTTTTTGTGGTTTTTGGATCCCTCTTTGGTGTCTGGTTTTTTTCAGGGATTATCCAATAATGATTGGTTCACCTTTTCCTATTTTTTCGGTCCACATGGATTTTGTTCCCCATGGTAGGGGAGCTTAGTACCAACCATGGAAAAAAAGTGGGAACGAGGGGTTTATTTGGGCATTTGAATTTCTCTTCTCCTCTTTTTGGGGATGTTAAGGTTTAAAATTTTTGACCCTAACAATGTTGTCTGTCTGTTTCTTCTATTACATGACTCTGATTATTTTCAGTATTCCTATTTTTATTAAGTTTTTTTTATCTTCGTCACCTTTTGTTGTGCCCTAGGTTGGTTCAAGGTTTCTGGCTACAACCATCGTGGGAAGACTGGAAGTCTCTTTATCTGATGATGTTAGACAACGGAAAAATGTCCCGGTATTGAGCCACCAACCTTCTACAATTTTTGGGATTAGGGAGGTGGTGGTTCGTCTTACTCCTCAGTCCATGGGTCAATTGGGAAATCGAGTTAGAGTTCGCTTCCAAACAAAGATGAATAAGGTTTTGGATGGTAAGCATAATTTTGTGTTAGGTCTCGATGTAACGATGGATCGTGTGGAGTCATTATGTATTAATGCTTTAGTCTGTAGACTTGAATATCAAAAGGTGAACAATGAGGCATTGATAAACTGGATGACTGAATAGTGGAAGCCACTGATCCATTATGTGTCGACGATGAGCTTGCTAGTAAACGATTCATTGGCCTTTTTTTTCATGAAGGAGGATTATGCACTTGAGATATTGAACTGTCTTTGGTTGTTCGGGTAGGGGTCATTGGTCTTGAGCCATTGACATGCTCATTTTGACCCTCTGCGTGAGCGTATTTCTAAGAGACATTCATGGTTGCTTCTACCTGCGCTTCCTTATTAGCTTTAGTCCACTAGTGGAAAATGAGAGATTAGTGACCAAAAAAATGACCAAAATCTGCATATCAATGACCACTTTTGGTTTGGCGATCGCTGGTGGCTAATTTGCGGTCTTTTATTACATGACCAAAATTGGTCATTTTTATTTTGGTCATTTATAGCTTGTCGGTTGGTCATTAATTTGGTCATATATTTGGTCATTAATTTGGTCATATATTTGAATCAATGACCAAATATATGACCACATTTGTGATCAAATTAATGACCACATGACAAGCTAGAATATGACCAAATTTGGTCGCGTAATAAAAGACCATAAATTAGCCACCAAAACTGATTTTTGGTCATTGATATGCGAATTTCGATCATTTTTTTGGTCATTTGTATCTCATTGTTTGGGCGCATATCTCTCAATTATTGGTCATTTTATTTGCGAATTTTGGTCATTAATCTCATTTATTGGTCACTAATTTAGTCATTTTTAGTCGCTTTATGTATGGTCATTATATTTTAGTAGTTTGAATGGTGTCCATTATTAATCAATATAAATTTTTAATATGATATTATGTTTAAATTAAAAAAAAGAATCATACATTTATTCTCATCTAATACACATGCGAATTATGCAGTCACATTATAATTAATTACAACACTTGTAAATAAAATCTAATACACATGTAAATCATGTAATGTCACATTAATTAGTTAATAATAACAACATTGAGACATAATATAAAGTACAACCATATATATAAGTTTTAAACCACAAATTATATTATATGAAATTGCAAAAGTATTACAATAAATATGAGTTTTCTCAAAAACACATATTAATTTCCATATAACTTTATGGGAAAGCCATCACTTTTCAAAATATTACAATGGCTAAACCATCATACTTGCACTTGGTTGCAAAACCATACTTAGATCCAACATCACAGCTTCAAAACCATACTTAAATCCCACGTCAGCAGCTTCAAAACCACACTTAGCAGCTTGAAAGCCTCAACATCAGGCTCTTCATACGGAATGGCAAATCCTCAGTAGCGAGCTGTTCATAATCAATGGCCCACTTATAAGTTAAGCTCACTTCTACAAAATCCAATAAAAAATAATCACTTGTAAAATAGAAAAAAAATGAACTGTAAATTAGAAAAACAATGAAGCAAATTATTTATCTTGTTCAACAGCTAACAACAATAATCAAGATCATGTGCAAAATAGGAAAATCTAATCTAACAAATTCAATTTAAGAATTGGTTAAAATTAAACTTGAATGGCTAAATCTGCAACTATTTAGTACCTAAGAAAAGTAAAACTCAGCTTTAAACCAGGAAATGGATTTCAACAGGAAATATAATCAACGAATCCACAAAACAATTATGCTCGACTGCACAGGTAGAAACCTGTATACATAGTGCAATCTGTGAAGGAGTTCACCCCTATATGTCATGTGGTTAATGAATGACATGACAACTATGGAAACTGATGAATGATTTAAGAAAGTCTCAAATCCAACGCCCAAAAGAATAAATAATAGATTTCTTTACCTGTGGAGTCGCCATTTTGCTATGTATGATTTGGTGCAAAACTGTAACAAATGCACTCAAACACAAGTTGGAAATGCTGGTGCAACAAAAAAGTAAAAGTATGACTTGTGTATGTGAGAAAAGCTGTATAAACCTACTTTCCCAAACATGCAATAAACATAAATCAAAAGAGAAGAGGGAAGTGAAACCTTCGGGGAAGCCGCTTGATGAGCTGGCCTTGTTGGAACAAGAGAAGGTGAACTGAAAAGAAGAATCATCTTTTATGGAGTGCTTCCATGACGCTCAATAATAGCTACAATAAACATGTTAACAGGTGTTGTAATAAAAATCAATATATATTTTTAGTGGAAACAACTTACAACTCTTCTAATCAAGATGAAAAACAAAATTACACTACTGCAACAAATTCTCAGGCCAAGTCCAAGAAATCATAGCTTCAAAATATCTAGAGACCAACACTACCAATTTATATTGTTTGACATAGGAGAGCACTAATATACCTCATCTAAATCTGCTGATGCATAGCAAGGCGGGAGTTTTAAGGCCTCTCATAAACTGAACACTTGTTTTTGGAGCTCAGAAATCACAAGAAAGTGTCCAACCCAACCATAACCACCAAGTCCTTCACTATCCACGTTCTATAGTTGTGACATGTTCATACTTAGCCTGGTCTGCAATGCCAATTCCCGTGGGGCTATCGCCTACAAGAGATAGAAACTATTATAGCATAACTGGAGAAAGAAACATATCGTTTCTAATTATTTGTGGAATGAATGCTTTGGATTGCAAATGTGCAAAGAATAGTACAGTAAAAAAAATTCAAGAAAAAAACAACTGCCTTCAAGGCTCTTCCTAGAAGGGCACAGTATACAAGAAACAAATAACTATTTCTAACTCTCTTTATCATTCTGGTAAGTATCAAGAGATTTAAAAATTTCCCAGTTTCTCTCTCCTTCTAAAGGAAAAGTAATCTCTTCCTTCTTCAGTTGGTTCTATTTCAAAAGGACCGCGTTGTTTGAACTCTAACAACGCAGCAATTTTAGAAGCAAAGGATTCAATATCTAGAAATGAAACACTTTTAGACAGGAATTATTCTTTGGAAGTTGTAGAAGTAAGGAAAAATACTAGGATTCCTTCTTCTGCTGGTGAGCAACCTATTAGCATTGGATCTTTGTCAAATCTTCCCTCTACATGGAACTCAGATGGGATGAAAACTGGAAGTATAGCCACACAAGGTGCTGCTACCAATGGGCCGCAAAGTGATGTACCTATGAGTAATATCTGTATGTTGGATCATATTGATAATGGGCATAAGACTTCTATACATTTGAGTATTTTTGTTGCCAGTGAGGGGCACAAAATTGTTAAACACTTGGGAAACAGGGATATGATGAGTCATGATTATGGAAAAAGACATTCTTGTGCTAAGGAAATGCCAGATAAACACTTGGGAAACAGGGATATGATGAATCATGACCATGGTAAGGGATATTCTCCTGCTAAGGAAATTCCAGATGGTAAAAAAATCAATCAGGGTGCTGCTAATGTGTATCAAGTTGATGAAGACCCCTTGGCCATTCACACTAATATGATTAGCCATGTGACATATTTGGGGAATAATGATACTAACCTTTCATCCTCAAGAAACGTCTTTGTAATAGCTCAGAATCCTGGAAATGAGGGGAAAATAACCTTTTTGGGGTTTTATAACATTGGTTCATTGTCTGACCTGGGTTAACCCATCAGACATGGCTGAGTTTGACTAGGAACCAATTGGTTTAACTGAGCCTTGTGAGAGTTGGCCGACTCTGCCGAGGTCAAATCCTGGTCTGCTTGGTCAAACCGAATCAGGCAAAGTCTTCCCAGGTCTAGGCTTGTCTGAAGACTCTGAACCAACCTATTTTAAGGATGAATTGGGTATGCTAAGACTTGGATGTGTCCTATGACTTTTCTCAGTAGTACTCACAGAGTTTAGAAGCTTGTCTCCAGGGTGCCCCTCTCTAAATCACATCGTACAAGAGGATCCAAGAAAGTCATCTCAAACAAGGGGTGAATGGTGAAAGCTCATTAATCCACTTCTATGTGCCTTGAAGAGAGGGTAAACTCCTCTTGTATGGGTATGGATCATGTTTAGGGCTTAGGACTGTTCTGCTTAAGGCTTATCCCTGCCTTATCTCTATAAAACATTGTGGTGTTATGTTTGCCTTCTACTTAATCTCTATTTGTATAGATTTCATATCCCTTGCTTGTACCTGGTGCATATGTTCCTGCGAGGTGGTGGCTTAGTTATTTTCCTTGTTTGAATTCCAATGGAATTTTAGTACTAGCTTGGGAAGGTTAGATGTTAGTCAAAAGTGCAGATGGCTGGCTTATCACGTAAATCAATATAATGACACACCTTTATTTTAGACAGAAAAATTTTGTTAGAAATGTAAAGCACTTCCCTGTATGTGACAATACTGAAATAATAACCGAATCATCCTTCACCCTTTACATTACTCCCCATGTTTCACAGTCATGTCTGCAACTTTACATAAATTTGTGATATTTTAATTTTTCTCTGTTAGGGTTTACCTTCTTGGTGTGCACTCCCTTAATCACCATTTTTAATTTTTTAGTTTTATTTCATAATGACACACCTTTGTTTTAGATGGAAAATTTTTGTCAGAAATGTCAAGCACTTCCCTGTATGTGACAATACTGAAATAATAACTGAGTCATTCTTCACCCTTTACATTGCTCTCCATGCTGTCAGTCATGTCTGCAACTGTACATAAAATTGTGATATTTTTCTGTATGTTAAGGTTTTACTTTCTTGGTTTATACTCTCTAACTCGTCATTTTTATTTTTATTTCACAGGTATTTCTTTCACTTGTTGGTCATTCATGGAGATCAATAAAATATCATATTTTTCTTTAGCAAAATACTCATTGGCAAAATATAGCCCTAAAAATATCCCTGGTTGTTGACTTTCCAGGCTTATTACAAGCGATTTCATGGGGATCAATTGCAATTATTCCAGCTGCAGGTTCGTCAATTGCTATTATGACAGCCTTTCTCCTTCTTAGCAATCTTGGTGTGTCAATTGTGGAGGTAGCCACCGATGCTTTGGTGGTAGAATGTGGTAAAAAGGAATAGGGTATTTCATCAGGCGAGCTTCAATCCTTTGCATGAATGGCATTGGCTACAGGGAGTGTCCTGGGGAACTTACTTGGCAGGATTTTTGTGAGCCAAGTTGATGCAAGGACTATGTTCATAATTTTTCTTTTACCTTTGAGCATTCAAATTGGGACTTCCTTGATTTTTAGGGAGCACTCCTTTGGCCTTTGTAGTATGAAGCAAGCTAAGGTTGCACAATATCCAATCCCAATCAAGAGTAAGTCACAGGATGTACCATCTTTTTACAAATCAGTTACTGGTGCATCTATGAATGGTATAATTGGTCTAGAGTGGAGGAAGAGGTCTATAATGAGAAGCATCAAGAATCAAATCTCAGATATTTTAGGAGTCATAAGGAGACCAGAAATTGCATATCCTCTTACTTGGTTTGCTGCATCTATTGGAATGACACCACTTTTAACAAGAACTATGTTTTTCTACCACACACAGCATTTGAATATTCATCCACACATCTTGGCACTTGCAAAGGTGGTTGGGCAGATGAGCCTTCTATTAGGAAGTTACATCTACAATCGCTTCCCCATGAATCAATAATAAGAATCTTTTCTAAGGAATAAAATTCCAATAGAATGTAATGACAAGCACTTAAACATGTATGTTTGATTATACCTACAAAGAGGAACCTTGCAGATGTCTAGTTCAGAACACATTCTTGAATGTAGTTCAAGTAGTTGCCACATTATTTTGCAGTGTACACATCCACCAGGGACTCTAGTTTTGCAGGCCGTCGAACTAAGGATTCAAGCCCTTTGCAAGCTGGGAAATTGCAAGGCCCTTGGTTTTCATCTAAATCCTTGTCATGAGGCTCTATTGTTCGACAACCATCTCTACATATGTGGACAAGTGCTTCCATGGCATCGTATAGTTGTAGGTATATCTTCTTCTCCTCTATCTTCCGAAGCCTCTCTTGCTTTCTCTGTTAATGTAAAAATGGAAACCCAAATTATTAATTAGAGCTATAAGTTTAAGTCTTTCTAATTATCTATTTCAATCCACTTTTATTTTTGGGTTTAGCTACTCACAGAATCAGCCTCAACGACAGATTCCAGAAGCTCTTGCTCCAGCTTAGGATTGGACTGTCTCATCACTTTCCATCCCTCTGACTTGGCAACATTTTTGAAGCTCTTCACAATAAGGTGCATGCATAATAGATTCAAGCGCAGTGCATCACATAATATTGCCAGTTGTAATACATCAATAACATTATTTGTTGTGAGCAATCCATGCTCCAAATTTTGTGTGCACACCAGTTTTAAGGATGGTATTGAAAACACATGTGAAAGTACTAATAGATGGAGGACATATTTATTCATATCTTCCTGTTCATACCTGAATCATAAGGATCAAGATGTTAGTTTCCAAATATATATAGCATCAATGACGGAGCAAGAGAAACGTTTCCCTTGTTTCCAGTGATAAAGAGCCCTGAGTTTATGAATCCCACAGGGCTACTATGAATTTATGAAACACCATTATGAACATCAATTATGGTTTTTCAGCCTCGCATGAATCAGATAAGGATATGTATGTTAGGAAGGAGACTATTAATGTGGAACGAAACCACATTATAAAGATATGCCACTATAGTAGGGAGAAAACAATTTAGACATAATTTTCCATTGTCACATTTACAATCCCGAGTACACTCGAAATCCATCAAACACCAGTAATTATTATCCTCATTATGTGTTCAAGAGAGAATATTTCTGTTAAAATATAAAGTCATTTCAATTGATTTGCACACAAAGATTTCCAGGCCATTAACTCCATCTTGGTGTTGCTTTTGTTTAAGGTTTGATGTTCCTAGGAGCATAATCTGTCTGCATTTGAAGGTGAAATTAAAGCTTAGGGTGATTTGCTGAAGAAAAGGGGGAATATAAAAATTTGGGTTTGGGTTATGAAAGTGTTGGAGGTCGCAATTCACACCTTTAGATCAATCTATTAAATGAGCCCATCATAAAAGGGGAATGTGGCTTAGTGGCAGAGTAGTCCATCAGCAAGGGTAAGGTCCTGTGCTCAATTCCTAGCCTGGTATGAGAGCAGTTAGGCCTTACATAGCTAAGAGGCCTAACCTAAAGTGTGGCTTGAGGGAGGTGTTGGAGTAACAATTCATACCTTTGGAGGTGCCTGTCATGAAAGGAGCATGCAGCTTAGTAGTAGAGCAACCTGTTAGCCAAGGGGTAAGATCTCTGTTCAATTAATAGCCTGGTATCAAAGCAGGTAGGTTTGAGGTGGTTGAGGGGGAATGTTGAGAGGCAGTAATCCATAGATTCCACACCTTTAGATTGAATTTTTAACGGTACCTGTCATCAAAGGGCAATGTATCTCAGTGGCAGGGCAGGACATTGGCCAAGGCCAAATTTTGGGTTCAATTCCTACCCCAGTATCAGAGTGGCAGGCTCAAGGTAGCTGGAAGACTGGACCAAAAAAGTGATTTGAAAAAGGGGTGTTGGAGGCAGCAGTCCACATATTGAGCCATTAAGGGTCTGCATTCAATAAAAGGGGCATGTAACTCAGTAGTAGAGCACCTCGTCAGTCTGATGCCTTACCTATGTAGCTTTCAATAAAAGGAATTTATTGGATAAGAGATAGATTGCTCTTGGAGTTTGGCATAGCCTATGCCAACAACCTGCTTTTTGACATAGATAGGATAACCATCTTGAATTGGTTTTGCATAACTGAACATCAAAACAAATTTTTCACTTGTTCCTTGAAAACAGTGATACCTGAAAACTGTTTCTGCTTAGCTGGATACATGTTGAGAGTAGATACATGTCCCCAGCTTCTGAAATCTTTCTGTGGGAAGAAACCAACATGGAAACGTTCTGGAAACAACCATAAACTGCTGAAACCTTTTTTAAAACGTTTCAGTCATTTCTTGGTAATTTTCTGAAATGGGACCCAAAACTGCTCAAAGTTTCTGCCTCCCACAACATTTTTTTTAAAGTTAACAAAAGGGTTTGGTGGCAGCCTCCACAATGGCGTAGAAACCATAAAACGAAAATGACAGGGTAAATAAAGACAAAATGAGGGTTGGAGGGATAACATTTTTCACTTTAGTTGGCCATATTCATTTTGACAGCAACATTTTCTAAACAGCGACAACAAATTTTTTACTGTAGGGGGTAATTTTAGGGTGCAAGGATCCTAAGTTGTCTTTGCATTTTATTTTTCGAAGCCTCAACAGTTATAACTTCTACTTCTTCGAGGGTTCTATTGATCTTGAGGGATTTGAAATTTCCTAGGTTTCTTGTTGCTTCCTATTATTTCCCATTGAGGTTGCCCCAACTGTCTCCTATATTTCAGGCCCAAATACATTTCCTACCATTTCTCTTTTCCAGAAAATTGTATAACATAGCCTGAAAATGATCTACTTAATTCATCCGTAGAGGGCTATTCTCTTAATTCTTAAACAAAATCCTAGAAGGGAATGGAAAACAAACAAGTACAAATCTCGCCAGATGTAAGAGGGAATTCACGCTAAAGCAAATGGGTTTTAGTGTTTTTTGTTTGTATATTTGATAAAATTGTATCCTCTTTCATATTGATGTAATACGAACAGAACAAAACTTCAGAACTTAAACTAAAGCTAGGGATTTTCAATTCTAGTATGTGAAGGTTACTTGAATGAATAAAGGAAGCGTATGAAAGCCTCAACTGCATCGTAAGGAACCCCTGTAATCGTAAAGCTTCATGTGTCTTATCATCAGCATTGCCATAGCATAGATTGTGATTTGAGAGCATGCTCTGCCATTTTTCTGAACAATTCACCAACTTCCAGGATGACTGTCCTCAATGCCTTGTTGTTGTCCAGGAAGTATATATGCAAAACTCATGTTGTTAAGGAGAGAAGGCCTAATGAACCATATGAATCTGGCTTTATTGGACCGATCGTAATAAATTCAAATTTCGAGACGAATAATCCGTCAAATATTGTTCTAGTGCTTAGTTTCCATGCCAGGAAAATATTAAACCAAGTATTTGGTGAAACTAGGGCTACAGCCACATTTTCTAATACACATCATGTCTTGTTCATATTCAAAGCTTGAACAAGCCAAGGAGGTTGTTTCATATTTTCTCATCTTGATATCTCACCAGTTTGCAGATCAAGGGATTGACTCTCATTCCTGTTTCTCTCATATTCAACATCAAACCTTTGCCATTCAACTCTGTAATTTTTATTACTTTTATAGTCCTCCCCAGTTCCTCAGGTCCCCTCCATCATCCCATTTTTTTCTTGATCGGGCGTTTCAGGCCTAACAGAATCTAAAGGGAAGACTGTTGCTTCATCACTGCATATCAGACCTGTAGATTGCCTTGTTTGTTCAGTTGGTATTTCTGGAAAGGATAATCCTAAACTTGGACAACTTTGCTGACCACTATGTTCTGTTTTACCTTTTTTCCATCCAGTACCCAAGGTCAGCTGCACATCAGTATCAGGTTCAAGACACATTCGGAAACTCGATGATTTGTCCAATTTTGGACGATCGTTGACACATATTCTTAAACCTGTGTCTTCCTCATTTGGATATGTATCTTTGTCATTCATATATTCCATGGTAGGATTTTCAAGATCAAAAGTTCTGCATGTAGCTCTTCTAGGTTGCAATCTGTAGAGATCTTGCGAGTAATCTTTGATTTCTTGCAGGCCATTTGGTATGCTCTGTCCAATAAAATCAGAACTAAAGGTCTGCATCCGATCCATACCCCAAACAGGCTGTCTATAACATATATTGTCTTTATCTGTCGCAGAACCGGTGAGAGCATCCCAAAAATTCCTTTTTTCTTCCGATTGTATATGGTTTGATCCAAACTGAAAGATGACAGGACTAGTTTGTCTTGTTACTGGAGCAAAATTTGATGTGCCCCTTTGTTTCTAAGCTCAGCCATTAGTAACTTCTGAACATGATAGAGACGATGCAGTTCACGGACCTACATCAACCCAAGAACAAACAGAATGCTTCAGACCTTTGCAGATAATCCCAATCTTATGGGAATAAAATCACCTTCCACCTAACATTCCTATAATTTGAAAACTTTATAAGGGATTTTTTTAGAGAATGAACATAATATGTTTAAACCTTGTGAAATCATGCATTTATTTCTTATTTCTCGGTTCATATTGCTTATGTACCTATCCTTGAAAAATTTCCTCTTGCTTAATCATTTCTTTGTTATGCTGCACCCCATATCTTTCCATCCTTCCTTTTTTTAAGTCATTATAATTCTGGTCCCTATAGCAAGCTTGATTGTCGATGGTATCACTTCAGGAAATTGTGGCTAAGGATCTACAAACTTAAATTTTATTCGTGTTTCTTTGAATGCATTCTTGTTTGAGAAAGTTCCGTGCAAGTTTGTTTCACGGTGCACTTTTGCTGCCATACCTGCAAGAACTGGACATCCAATGCAAGCAACACAATAAGAAATGTGCATTAAAGAAATGACTTCTGCACAAATGAACCTTTGAAGTAGACAGTAAAGTAATGATTGAATTTACATTTGCAATATCGATGAGTAACAAAAACAATTCATGGAGTTATCTATCATATTTGATTCAAACTTTCAGTCATAACAGATTAGTTATTAAATAATCAGGCCATAATCACTCAATTCATCTCTTGGTTGGGATTTTAGAACTTAGTCATTTACTAATGGTCCCATAGATTTCCATCTCTGTTGTTCGCATATTCTTGGAGCTACTTTTAAGATATGAATCATGTCGCAGATTATAAATTTAAGAGATACAAATGAAACTAATGTATTTTGTCATTCTTTGTGTCATTGGGCTGCGTATGCTAGGGATTTCTCTGCTTCCCAAACCCCTGCTGCATATGCTAGGGCTTCCTTTGCCTCAAGATATAGATCTCGGTGGATAGAGAATGGCTACAATACGAGTAGGGATTTCTTCAGGTTATGTGGCAATCCTTCTTTGTGAACTGAATGGATACAAAAATTCTCAAGTCTCACAGAAGAGACAAATGAAAGGAACATATGTTCAATCAGAAATGATTATTAGGATCCAAATTGGGGGTTTCCATATGATGGAGAGGGAGGTAAGTGGTGATAGAAATATGTTTCCTTTGTTCTCTTGGCCAAATCCAGACTGGACAAAGCAGTTTCTAAGATAGGATCCTCATGATCTAATCCTAATCAAAGACACTAATTAATACTTTTCTTTCTCAGGAAACAAGGAAAAGATTGGAACCTAGGTACAAAAGACCTCTAGATTTGTTTGAACCCAACCTATAATGCTTTACCAAGTAGATAAAGAAATAGGTACTTCAATTTCTCTTCTGTGAAACATCTAATTACATGTGAAATAAAACTAGTGGCTAGGGACTAGAACTCTAAACCCCCATCAACAATCCACCACTAGATAAATTTTATCATCAATGGCTAGGAAATTTGTAATATCCTCTAATTTAGAAGCAAGCTCTGCAAATTGACTGTAAAGAATTTCCATTATGTTGGGAATTGTAAATATCTTTGTAATGGATTTCTTAACTCCTGTACACACATCCTTCTCTATGTATGGGTCACTCCTTTACCCATTGTTTGCAATAATACAGTCCTCATTACAAATTCACTGCATGTGCCAAAATATGTGATGGGGTGTTGAACTTATCCCAGCAATAAATAGTGATTTCCCTTACCTGATCAATAAAAAATTTTCTATGATTATATTACTTGTATTCTTCTTTTCTATTACACGGATCATTATCTCAATCACAATGGCCATATTTTCATACAATTCTCCCAACGAAGGTTGTTACCTCTTTTCGAGAAAGGGGTGATTTTGATCAGTTCTGGAAATGAGATCTGTGACTTCACTATGGATCATTGGTCAGAGGTCCTTCAACATGCTTCAGATGGTCCATGTTCCTTGGATGTACCTAGCTAGAGACAATGTCTGATCCTCTACGTGTTGTGATCTATCTAACCCTCATTTACTCTTAGCATGTTTTCCTATATGATGATATGTTTGCATGGAATGTGAGGATTAGATGTACATGAATATAACATAAATACAAATTCTTCGCTACTAGGAGCCTATCTGCTAGGACTGCCAAATTTCGCTTGAATTCCATAAAATGCATCAAAATTTCCAGATCTGTCAATATCCAATATTGAGGGTCAGACGAGTCTTGTCATTAGTGCATAGTAGGGCTCTTCCTACAAATCAAATGGAAATCAGTTTCAAAAGATGTACATGTTTTTTTTGTCTTAACATAAATCTTGTCCTGTGCACACCGAAGGAACATTGTCCATAACAAATATATCCATTTGCAAATTCGAGTCCAGACAACAAACTCAATGCACCTTAAAATGCTGTAAAACACCAATAATTTAGCACATAACTCACCTCCAGTTTCTCCTCTAATTTAGCCAATTCATATCAGACATAAACGGAATGACATATGTTTTCCTTTGCAACAAAATTCAACCAATTGATTAATACAAGTTTACAAAACTATGAATTCCGATCGTCAATAGAAAAATCCATCTTGTGTGTCTGATGGTTAAATAAATCTACTGTATCCGTTGGTGTGCTACCATCTTCTGGCTTCTTATCAATACGTTGGCGAATAAATCTAGGAGATCTCATGGATATTCCACGAGAAGGATGGAATAAACCCAAAACTGCATGATGCACTGGAGAAACTATGAGATCTGAAATGTAATAATTTGTACATGCATATAAGAAAAATTGGTCAATATGTGGGAAAATATATGGAAGGACCCATCAAAACATTCTCAAGGACAACTCTTACCTGCACCTCTGATTTCCCATACAAGCTCTGGAGAAAACCAAAGAGCTGGTTCCTCAAGTGTCCAGTAGTAAGCAGGTTTCATGTTCAAAATCCTTTCTCCTCAAAAAAATTCCTCCATCTGACTGTGTTAGTAACCCTCGAACACTTTGATCCAAAGAAAGACTACAAACAAGTAAACTTTTCACATTTCTCACAGCTAGTACAGAAAAAGAAAATGAACAACACACACAAAAAAACACCATTTCAGATCTCAATATGTAATCAAATTGGTTCAATCTCAGCATTGTGCATCTGTGACAAAATGAGAGTAGAAAAACCACTAAGTGTCAAGATCATCAATTTCGGTATTATCATAAATCTGATATCCATCATCACATGTATATCAGAGGCACTGGAAGATGCCAATTGGTGCTAAGCCTGAAAATGACTACCCCAATTAAAGTCCCTTTGGCCAAATCGAGACTGGACAAAACAGTTTCTAAGATAGGATCCTCATGATCTAATCCTAATCAAAGACACTAATTAATACTTTTCTTTCTCAGGAAACAAGGAAAAGATTGGAACCTAGGTACAAAAGACCTCTAGATTTGTTCGAACCCAACATGCTTTACCAAGTAGATAAAGCAATAGGTACTTTAATTTCGCTTCTGTGAAACATCTAATTACATGTGAAATAAAACTAGTGGCTAGGGACTAGAACTCTAAACCCCCATCAACAATCCACCACTACATAAATTTTATCATCAATGGCTAGGAAATTTGTAATATCCTCTAATTTAAAAGAAAACTCTGCAAATTGACTTTAAAGAATTTCCATTCTGTTGGGAATTGTAAATATCTTTGTAATGGATTTCTTAACTCATGTACACACATCCTTCTCTATGTATGGGTCACTCCTTTACCCATTGTTGGAAATAATATAGTCCTCATTACAAATTCACTGCATGTGCCAAAATATGTGATGGGGTGTTGAACTTATCCCAGCAATCAATAGTAATTTCCCTTACCTGATCAATAAAAAAATTTCTATGACTATATTACATGTATTCTTCTTTTCTATTACACCGATCATATTCTCAATCACAATGGCCATATTTTCATACAATTCCCCCAATGAAGGTTGTTACCTCTTTTCCAGCAAGGGGTGATTTTGATCAATTCTGGAAATGAGATATGTGGCTTCACTATGGATCATTGGTCAGAGGTCCTTCAGCATGTTTCAAATGGTCCATGTGCCTTGGATGTACCTAGCTAGAGACAATGTCTGATCCTCTATGTGTTGTGATCTATCTAAGCCTCATTTACTCTTAGCATGTTTTCTTATATGATGATATGTTTGCATGTAATGTGAGGATTAGATGTACATGAACATAGCATACATACAAATTATTCACTACTGGGAGCCTATCCGCTAGGACTGCCAAATTTCATTTGAATTCCATAAAATGCATCAAAATTTCCAGATCTGTCAATATCCAATATTGAGTGTCAGACAAGTCTTGTCATTAGTGCATAGTAGGGTTCTTCCTACAAATCAAATGGAAATCAGTTTCAAAAGATGTACCTGTTTGGTCTGTCTTAACATAAATCTTGTCCTATGCACACCGAAGGAACATTGTCCATAACAAAAATATCCATTTGCAAATTGGAGTCCAGACAACAAACTCAATGCACCTTAAAATGTTGTAAAACACCAATAATTTAGCACATAACTCACCTCCTGTTTCTCTTCTAATTTAGTCAATTCATATCAGACATAAACAGATTGACATATGTTTTCCTTTGCAACAAAATTCAACCAATTGATTAATACAAGTTTACAAAACTATGGATTCTGATCGTTAATAGCAAAATCCATCTTGCGTGTCTGATGGTTAAATAAATCTACTGTATCCATTGGTGTACTACCATCTTTTGGCTTCTTATCAATACGTTGGCGAATAAATCTAGGAAATCTCATGGATATTCCACGAGAAGGATGGAATAAACCGAAAACTGCATGATGCATTGGAGAAACTGTGAGATCTGAAATGTAATAATTTGTACATGCAAACAAGAAAAATTGGTCAATATGTGGGAAAAGATATGGAAGGACCCATCAAAACATTCTCAAGGACAACTCTTACCTGCACCTTTGATTTCCCATACAAGCTCTGGAGAAAACCAAAGAGCTGGTTCCTCAAGTGCTCAGTAGTAAGCAGGTTTGATGTTCAAAATCATTTCTCCTCAAAAAAATTCCTCCATCTGAAATAGCTACTGTGTTAGTAACCCTCGAACACTTTTAAGGGTGAATCCACGGACCTGGGTAACACTTTTTGGCAAGCGAATTTGGGCAAAAACCAAAAAACGGACCTCGGTCGAGGGCTTGTTAAACCCTCGACTGAGCTAATAATATCTCGACCGAGATTTTATTAAGCCC
>LPNX010802536.1:0-33708 GCA_001517045.1 Pseudotsuga menziesii | reverse complement strand
ATCGATTTAAAAATTGATTAAACTTGTTCTACAATTTATAAACTGGAAATTACAATAAAATGCATACCATTAACACGATTCAGATAGTTAGCACCAGAAGTAATCGCTGCAACCATCAAATTGATCTACCGGCAACATGAAAGTGTGAGATTTCGACGATGGGGGCCCTCCAAAGTCTTTCCCAACACACAATGAAAAGATTTCACAGAACTAAAGCTTTGTATTCATTCACCAGAATTGTTTTACACAGAGATACCACGCAGTTTGGAAGCACAAGTGCGTTCCTCTTCAAAATCGTGATGCCTATTCTCATTGTCTTGCAAATGATTTATACAAATTCTAAATCAAACTGTAATTGCTATAAACCTGCATCTAATTAATGCTAAGAGCTAACGAGATCATCTTCAGAATCGTGGAATTCCACAAAATCAGCATTGTTCCTTCTTTTGTGTTGAATGCAGAACAGGTGGCCATCTTTGACTCAAATTGACTTGACATATGCACAGGCCACTTCACTTGACTGTTGTATGTTCATCCATCTGTGGACATTAAGGATCCATTCTTGATCTTCCGTCTCCCTCCTAGCTGTCCTGAAATTACTCAACCTTGGAGGAAATGCGGGAAGTTAGTACATCCCGTAGTCTAAGTAAAAATCCTAGTTAAAATGCCTAAAAAATCACAAAACTCAATTTATTAATAAGCAAATGACATTATACCTTTTTAACCAAGGTTTATAGATGAACTTTAAAGCTTTCTACTCAAAAATGGAGGTTTTATGAAGGAAATGAAGGTTATCTAAGAGGCAAAAAGGGGTCAAAAACAGTGCCCAACAAGCCCCATTTCTCGTAACCAAATGGATCTTTCCGAGTGATCTTTCTTTCCTTCACACTCGTAAAACTCAAGCTATTTTATGTTGTTTTGGAAGGAGCGTTGGGTAGGTGGTAATTTAACCTTTTTCGGACCTTCCCGACTAAGTACAAAAAAGGTTCACCTTTTCTTCTTCGGAAGTTAAGAGAGTTCTTCTGTGGTTTGTTTTATACTTTTTCGGCCTCAGGAGACTAAATTGGATGAAAAAGGACCCCCCTGGAGTCTTCTTTGGCATTTTCAGACTCTCTAAATGTGAAAATACCGCATGAGCATGTACTAGTTTGGGCTCATTAAATCCACGGATCAGTGTATCAAGCATTATTTTCCCATCTCTTCAAGCTTGGTAAAAAATGAAGAGGGAACCAAGTTTACTTTTCTGGACTCATTAAAACTTAACAAGGAAGGTAAGGAAGAAGTTTTCTCTTGTTTTCAGTAATGGCAGCATGTCATCCTTGAACATAGCACTCTTTGCTTTCCGATATCCATGTTTCAGTATACACTTGTGTTCATCTATCACTTTGAGTTTTGCCTCCTCCTCTTGTCCATTATACCTGGGGAATCTGCTCATGTCTCCTACATGACAGATAAGTCTAGTTGTTCTATCTATCCATTGTACACTGCCTTGGGTCATCTCTGTGTCGTGCTCACTGTTCAAGGATTATACCTAATGTCTGATTTATCACCTGATCCTATTACTGTTATATCTGTTATCCATTTACTTGTGTCTCCCTTCTTTTGCCCAGTTCCTAGTCACTCTTGTGATCCGTTGGAGGATCCATTGCCTTCCTTATCACAGTATGGTTCCGTTTCAGTACCTCCTGATGGCGAAGACCTAGATTTTTGACGATAGTACCTCTGGATTCACTTTCATCATTGGTGAACTCCTTTGCTTCAGTTGTCAATTATCAATTATTGGTTGACAAACTGTGGAATCCTGAGTCCATGTTCGACTTCAGCTTACCCTTATTCACATGGCTTGGATTGTACTGGTTCTTTGGGATCATTTATGAAGACCTTAGTCCCCCATTTTGGACTAAGTTGCACAAGACCATGTTCTATTTTGATATCCAGCTCCCAGATCTTTGAAGACTCATCATTATTGTATTGTGGTTTCAATCCACCTTTGTAATATACGTGGTTTCTACCCGTATCATATGATGTAATCAAATATTGTAAAGGAGCTAGTGTTCCAGTAAATTGAACATAGTATCCTCAGATGTAACTTTGTATATCACATTATTATGTATTTGTTTCAGGTACTCTCTCTGCTCCATTGGATTTCTGAGTTTCCCCAGAGTTAAAGATTATAATGTATTTCGGCCATCGTTCCCCTCTGACCTCACACATTAGGGGGCATCTGTTATACACCTGAGTGGCACCTCTCCGTCCGAGTGCTGATATCCCTCATGTCAGCACACAAAAGGACACTTATGGATAGAGGTTTGCCCTTTACACTATAGCTTGGCTTGTCATGAAATACATTCTACCTTCATCCAGCTAGTTACTTTTCCATTTAGCCATGTTGGGATGTATTCACGACTCTCTTGTTAGACAAATCGTGAGTCATTCGTGAGTCTCCTTCACAGCAAGTCGTGAATCCTTGTATTCGCGGGTTGCGCTTATACAGAGTCACGAGTCATTCGCGGGTTGCTCTACTACATACCCGCGAATGTACTCCTTAACATGAAAACACAAAATCACGCGCTAATGGGAGTTTAGTTAAGTCATTTTAATTAATCTCCCTAACTGCTACAACTTCCCCAACCTTCGAGAACTGCCTTATTTCACCCATATAAATACAGGCCTTGGGGAGGGTTGTAGGGACTTACACTTGGGAGCAAAGTTATGCTGGTGGATTGTTTACAGAAGCCTTTGGAGCAGTGAAACTCAGAATCCTTTGGTGACAGAGGAGTCCTTGTCTTAGACGTTTGGTTGTACTCTGAACTTTCTCATTATTGATAATAAAGAGATTACTTCTTCCACATGTGTCTTATATATCTTGGTTTGATAATTGTTTATGCTTCAGTATTTCATATTTGGATTATCTAACCTGCTAACATATATATATATAAATCATTCTATATCTGGAAGATTTTCTCTGAATAGGTGAAAGAGGAGTGAACCTTGAAGACTTTGGAAGTGGAGCAGATCGGAAGAGAACTAGCAAGGATCGAACGTCGTTTAACAAGTAAGTTCTTCTAACCCTCCTATTTCCTATTCTGCACTTTAGAAGTCAATTGTTTGCAAGTGTTTGAGTATGTTGGTAACCCCCGACCTACGGTTATTAGGTGCTAATCCCTTACAACACCGTTGAACTAGGAGATCATGCCAAATCCCAAACTGAAGCAACAACATGAAGTGCTCTTCCTGTCAGTGGCACTACCTGCCCAATCCAAATCAACATAACCATGTAGGTTAATATTTTGATTCACATCATATTTGAGCCCATAATCCACTATGCCTTTTAGGTACCTCAGTACATGATTTGCATATATCAAGTGAACATGTGTCGGATCCGTCAGGAACTGGCTTAGGGTGTTCACCGCAAAACATATATCTGGTCTCGTATTCATTAGATACATTAATGATCCAATCATCTGACGATACACTCTGGCAACAATCAACTCAGATGAATCATCACTCAGAAAATTCAAGTTAGACGCCATAGGTGTGGATATTGCCTTGCAGTCCAACATTTTGAATCTCTTCAGAATATCCACTACATACTTTCCTTGACCAAGGAAGAACCCATCTACACTCTACCACACCTCCATGCCTAAGAAGTAGTGCATCATACCTAGGTATTTCATCTCAAACTCTATAGAAAGTCTCTTCCTTGCATAATTAATGAGTTCCTCTTCTCCTATTAGGAACAGGTCATTAACATATAGCAGGAGCATCACCAGTCTTTCATCTTCAACCTTGAAGTAAAGGTTGGAATCTAGTTTACTCTTGGTAAATCCTAGGCTCATCAAGAATCTATCCATCCTGACGTACCATGTCCTCGGTTCCTGTTTCAATCCATATAAGGCCTTATTCAATTTGCACACATGGGTCTTCCTGTCATGTGTCTCGAATCCCAGTGTCTGTTCCACGCACACTTCTTCCTCGACTACACCATTCAAGAAAGCTATCTTGACATCCATTTGGTGTATTTTCCATTTCATAACTGCTGCCAATGCAAGTATGGTCCTAATGGAAGTGTACCTCACCATGGGTGCAAATTTTTCTTCGTATTCTATGACTTATTTATGTGAGAAGCCTCGTGCTACAAACCTTGCCTTGTATTTCTTGATGCTGCCATCTACATCATGCTTGGGTCCACTTCGAAGTCACGACATACTTATTTTTCGGTCTCAGAACTATTTCCCAGATATCATTCTTCTTAATCGACTGATATTCCTCGATCATAGCATCCTTCCATTATTTCTTTTCTACAACGTCTTCATAGGTGGAAGGTTCTCTGTCAATGATGTCACACAGTAGGGACACATAGCTATTGTAGGGATTTTCCGTTTTTATTTCTCTATGTATTCCTTCGGGAGCGCCATACATTTTTGCTTCTCATATGAGCTCTTGTGCCCATGCTTGTTACCTCTTTTGGGAGTCCTTATCAAGGATTGTCTCTACCGGCTCTTGTGGTTCTGCCATGTCATGATCTTCATCGTCTTCTGGAATTGTTTCTCCAATTTCCATACCTCGGGCTCTCATATCTTTTGGTTCCTCGTGCTCTTGAATAGGTGTCCTCCTGGATCTAAATTATGTTGAGTCTTCATCAAAGGTTACATCTCTACCGATGTTGATCTTCTTGAATCCTTGGAAGTATATTTGGTAGGCCTTTGATGTATCATTGTATCCTACGAATATACCCTTCCTCCCAGAAGGATCGATATTGGTCCTCTTCTCCTTTGGGATATATATGTACACCGAGAAATCAAATATTCTCAAATGTCTGACTTCTGGTTTCTTTCCTGAGAAAACTTATTTCGGAGTCTTGTTGTCAAGTACTTGAGGAGGAGTATGATTTTGTACATACACAACTTGTTAACTTTTCATATGATTAGCTAAGACATCAGTATTTCATTTCATTTTCATAACAAAAGCATATAGACAGGATCACTAAAAGAAACAACATCACAAGAACAACACAAATTTATCCTGGGAAAACCCTAAAGGGAAAAACCCAGCAAAAGCTTCCTCAATATAGATGCCCCAAAAAGGTAAAAGATAAAACCAGCAAGGAGATCAAAAACCTGATCCTCCTCCTTCTCCAGCTACTTCCCTCCTCCACAAGTGCGCTACTCAAGTGAGTGTGTGTCACCAATGAGGAGAGCCTATTTATATTCATCTGTTCACTTCAATTAACTCATCCAACATGTAGGCTCGAGTTAATCATGTAGGCTCGAGTTACACATGTAGGCTCAAGTAACCACACTGGGGTGCTAATGACCCACCTTTACAATTAGAGGGGACAACCTCATGACTCTTGTTAGTTCTTCCGATTAGAAGCATCGGGGTACAAGATAATACAAGTGGTTCTCCCGATAGGACCATCGGGGACCACAAAAGATACATATAGAATATTCTTCAAAGTTACAAAATTTCAACACTCCCCCTTAACGAGAAGGGTATTCTACAACAACAACAAAAATAGTAGGAGAGGACATCATCAACATCATCAAGGTAACACATCTATAAATCATTGGAAGATTTTCAACATCATATAGTCTTCGTCTTCAATTTTCAACGACAACAACTCTTTGATCAGCATCAGCATCTTTTGACCTTTTGATCAGCAACATCTTCAACACTTTGATCTTTTGATCAACAACACCTTCAACAACATCTTCAGCACTTTGACCTTTCAATCAGCAGCAACATCTTCAACACTTTGACCTTTTGATCACAAACAATATCTTCAACATTTTGATCAGCAGCATCTTCAGCACTTTGATCTTTCGATCAGCAACAACATCTTAAACATTTCGATCAGCAACATCTTCAGCACTTTGATCTTTCAATCAGCAACAACATCTTCAACATTTCGATCAGCAAAATCTTTAGTACTTTGATCTTTCGATCAGCAACAACATCTTAAACATTTCGATCAGCAACATCTTCAGCACTTTGATCTTTCAATCAGCAACAACATCTTCAACATTTCGATCAGCAAAATCTTTAGTACTTTGATCTTTCGATCAGCAACAACTTCTTCAGCATTTTTTTCTTTCGATCAGCAACCTGATCGGTAACATCGTGATCAGCACCATAATCATACTTCAATTCTCGAACAGCATCATCATCATGATATTCTGATCTTTTGATCAGTACGTCGTCATCATCACATACTGATCATTTGATCAGTAAGTTATCATCATCATACTCTGATATTTCGATCAGTACATCATCATCGTAATACTCTGATCAGTACATTATCATCATCATACTCGGATCTTTCGATCAGTACATCATCATCATGCTCTGATCTTTTGATCAGTACATCATCATCATCACACTCTGATGTTTTGATCAGTACATCGTAATCATCATCATACTCTGATCTTTTGATCAGTACATCATCATCATCATACACTAATCTTTCGATTAATACATCATCATCATCATGAAAACATCAAAATATTATCATCATCACACTCTGATCTTTCGATCAGTACATCATCATCATCATAAAAACATCAACATCATCAAAACATCAACATGATCCGTCCTTTCGGAATTACGGGATTTAGGTCTTTACGGAGTTACCAATGATCCTTCCTTTCAGAATTACGGGATTTAGGTCTTTACGGATTTACTAATGATCCTTCCTTTTGGAATTACAGGATTTAGGTCTTTATGGAGTTACTAACGATCCTTCCTTTCGGAATTACGGGATCAACACATTTGTGGAACTCAGACAATCCTTCCTATTGGAATTATGGGATCAACACATCTGTGGAACTCAGACAATCCTTCCTATTGAAATTACGGGATCAATTCAATGATCCTTCCTTTCGGAATTACGGGATTTAGGTCTTTACGGAGTTACTCACAATCCTTCCTTTCGGAATTACGGGATTTAGGTCTTTACGGAGTTACTCACGATCCTTCCTTTCGGAATTACGGGATCAACACAGATGTGGAACTCAGACAATCCTTCCTTTCGGAATTACGGGATCAACACAGATGTGGAACTCAGACAATCCTTCCTATTGGAATTACGGGATCAATTCAATGATCCTTCCTTTCGGAATTACAGGATTTAGGTCTTTACGAAGTTACTAACGATCCTTCCTTTCGGAATTATGGGATCAACATAGATGTGGAACTCAGACAATCCTTCCTCTAGGAATTACGGGATCAACACACGTTCTCGAGTACTGAAGTCACCGAATCCATTCTAAACTGAAGTTCAAGGATGATACAATCCTACCACATTCACGGGGACCGAGACCTCCGGATACATTTTGAACCGAGGTTCAGGGATGATGCAATCCCACCACATTCACGGGGACCGAGACCTCCGGATACATTTTGAACCGAGGTTCAGGGATGATGCAATCCTACCACTTTCACGGGGGCCAAGACCTTCAGATGCATTTTGAACCGAGGTTCAGGGATGATTCAATCCACCACTTTCATGGGGGCCAAGACCTCTGGATACATTTTGAACCGAGGTTTAGGGATGATGCAATCCACCACTTTCACGGGGGCTGAGACCTCCGGATACATTTTGAACCGAGGTTCAGGGATGATGCAATCCACCCCTTTCACGGGGGCAGAGACCTCCGGATACATTTTGAACCGAAGTTCAAGGATGATGCAATCCCACCACATTCACGGGGGCCAAGACCTCCAGATACATTTTGAACCGAAGTTCAAGGATGATGCAATCCCACCACATTCACGGGGGCCAAGACCTCCAGATACATTTTGAACCGAAGTTCAGGGATGTTGCAATCCTACCACATTCACGAAGACCGAAGTCACCGGATCTATTTTGGACAGATGTCCCAGGATGATACAATCCCTCTTCATTCTCGAGGACCGAGGTCACCGGATCACTTTTGGACAGACGTCTCGGGATGATACAATCCCTCTTCATTCTCGAGGATCGAGGTCACCGGATCACTTTAGGGCAGATGCCCAGGGATGATACAATCTCACTGCAACATCACTACTCCCCCTTTCGAGGAAGGTTCTTCTGAACCTCACCAAGCTTGTCTCCAAAGTGTTCGAACTTTACTCGATACAGAGGCTTCGTTAGCACATCAGCAACCAAACCATCATCATCTACATCTTCAGTATGTGAATACTGAACTATCACCATCTGTATCTCCAGTATGTGAATACTGAAAGCATCATCATCTATATCTTCAGTATAGAAATACTGAAAGCATCATCATCTCTATATTCAGTATAGAAATACAGAATCACCATCATCTGCATCTACAGTATGTAAATACTGAAACATCATCTATATCTTCAGTATGGGAATACTTAAACATCATCATCTGCATCTTATCTCGTATGTAGAAATACCAGATTTCTATGTGTTACGACGGAACACAGGGTTCTCTGTCATCACAACTCTAGTTATCACATAGAATCATTGTAGTATCCATCTTCAATTCAAAGAGACCTGATATCAGCTTCCAAAGCCATATGGCTTCACAGCTTAGTAGAGCAATCTGCTATGTATCTTGCTTCAGCCATGCTACGAGAAACATTGGACTGTTTCCTGCTAAACCATGAACTCATAGCAGACCCCAAACAAAAGCATCTACCTAATGTGCTTTTCCTGTCTGAGATACTTCCAGCCCAATCTGTATCTATGTAGCCATACAATCTATACTCATGGCTACCATCATAATATAAACCAAAGTCTATAGTCCCTTTCAAATATCTCATCACATGTTTTGCAGTTACTAGGTGAACCCGTCTTGGTTGAACAAGATATTGACTTAAGGTGTTCAAAGCAAAACAAATGTCTAGTTTGGTATTTGTTAAGTACATCAATGACCCAATGATCTGTTTGTAATAATTCATATCCACTAACTCTGATGAGTCATCATCTAACAGCTTCAGGTTGGAGTCCATGGGTGTGGCCATGAATTTGCATTCCAACATATTGAATCTCTTTAATATCTCTACCGCATACTTTCCCTGGTTGAGAAAGATTTCTTCTGAACTTTGCCATACTTCCAGATCTAGGAAATAATGCATTAACCCAAGGTCTTTCATCTCAAATTCCTCTGCTAGTTTCTTCTTGCTTTCCATGACCTGTTTCTCATTTCCTGTCAAGGATAAGTCATCCACATATAATAACAGGATGACAAGTTCATCTTCTACAACCTTGAGATAAAGGTTAGGATCAGCTTTACTCTTGGTAAATCCCATGCTCGACAAGAAACTATCTATTTTTCCATACCAAGCTCTGGGAGCTTACTTTAGGCCATAGAGGTCCTTCTTCAACTTGCATACGTGATTCCATCTGGCTTCAACTTCAAATCCTCGTGACTATTCGATGAAAAAAAAAACTCTTTCTCAATCATACCATTAAGGAAGGCTTGTCTTTACTTCACCATGGAAGAAACTACCATGATAGTTCTGAAGGAAGTGTACCTTACTTCCTGGAGTAAGTGTCTCTTCAGAATTAATTCCCTCTTTCTGAAAGAAACCTCTGGCCACAAATCTTGCTTTATACTTCTCGATACTTCAGTCAGCCGCATGCTCTATTTTGTATATCCATTTGGAGGATACAATACTCCTTCCTTCTAGTTTGCGAACTATATCCCATACATCATTCTAGTATTATTTCATCATGAGTTCATCTTGTCAGATCATCAACATATCCTAGTATTATGCATTCAACTTTGAAGGTTGGAACCCACTTTACTCTTGGTAAAGTCTCGATCAATCAAGAAGTTGTCCATCATGTTGTACCGTGTTGAACTCATATATATTTTGTAGTCACTCCCCCTGAAGTGGAGTATTATCTTCCTTCTTCATTCTTGTACAGGTGGTTCTATGCTTGACATATACTGGTCAATAGAGTATGTCATGTCATAGTCTATTCTTTCAGAGGCAAATCACAAACCTTTCTTTGTACACTTGTTCTTGTAGATCCATATGGAGGATACTATGTACTTCCCTTTATGTCTCGAAATCATATCGTATACATCATTCCCCATGATCAACTGTTATTCTTTGATCATAGTTTCTTTTATAGCATTCTTTTCTTCATCTTGAGTTATCTCTCATACCCATGGTGGTCTTCATCCTTTGAGGTGGATCTACAACTTTCTGAAGCTCTTTCTTCCGTCATGGTGTCTCTGACCCTGGGAGCTTCAGATTCATGTTTATTGGATTGTCATCACTTGTTCTTCGGAACAAATCTCGTCCTTCTTTTCTTGTAGGAGGTTGTATAGGATCTTTCCTACAATTCAAATGCACCTGTTGCATGGTTAGAACTATTTCATGAAACATATGCATAACGAAAAATTCTTATGCATCATGCAACTATTTAGCCAATACAACATTCATCCAAATCTCACAGAAACTTTCTAGATGCCTTCCATCTCTACCATGACATCATTGAGATTGTGCACTAATCCAATATGTTAGCAAAGAGGTTTGATAAGTAGAACTGGAGAGTTGTATAGCGCCATGAGCCACTTACCCATCACATGCATATTAGTAGTATTAATGTAAACAATATATCATGCATAACACATCAACTGAATATAATCAAATGTATAACAAAACAATATCATGAAATGGCAGCTGAATACTTATCTTTTATTTGTTTCGTGGGTAGACTCCATCTTGATCATTCTGCTTTATCATCTTCTTCATTCATGAAATCATCATTTCTTATCCAAATGATAAGATGAATAAGAGGTTCTTCAAGAATTGAGTTTTTCATATTCCTCATCGCTTGAGGGATCTTCTTTGAATGGTGAGAGATTGATATTCAATTGCTCCCATCTTCTTCTTCTCTTCTTATTAGTCGACCTGAAAGTAATCACTTACTTTTGGCATACATTCTTCTTCTACCGCTTCAAGTTGTTCTGCATTCTAGATCTTCACATTCTTCAACTGTTTTCTCAAAGCCATCTTCTGATTTAAGTTCTTATCTTCAAATAGCTTGATCAAGGAATCAAACATCTTCAGTGTCTTTAGGGAAGACACTTGTGGTATAAGTTGATCCGTGATTGAATCAACAATGATCTTCTTGGCCTTGATCAAATTCTTCTTGTGTAAGGCTTTGAGCCTCATCTTTGTATGGAACTGGAACCTCTCTACTCATGTAGGTGTCTAATTCATTTTCTTCAGAGAGAGCAAATACTTCCATGCTTGGAATTTGTCAACTGATGTGATATATCACTTTGAAATGAGAACCTCAAATGAAAATAGCAAAAGATTAGATCTTACCGATTTGAGGTGTCCGTCCTGCTTCTAGAGCTGGCTGATCTAGGGCTTGTCAGATAAACCCTAATTTTTAAAACTTGGAATCTTTTAGATATGATTGGATAGAAAGATAGATCTCTTCAAATGGATTTGTCCAATGTACTCCTTTTCTGAAAACAGTGGAGGGAAGCTCCCGGACCAAGAAGCCCTAGGTTTCCAATTTCTTCTGCAAAAATTCCTATCACTATTTCTGTGATATCTCCGAAATTACTGCTTCTTTATCTATGAAATTTCGCACTGAGGTAACCTCGCATGTTCCTGATCCAAAACCATAGGTTTCATCAGAATTGGTTTCACCAATTGGGATTTATTATCATTTTTCCAGGGTGACCTGTTACAGGATTGTTCAGAACAACGAAGTTGTACGGCATGCCACATGTCACTGGTTCATCTTCTGAGTCTAATTTTGAGACCATAGAAAGTATAGTCCGTTATTTTTCTGGAACATCTTCAGGAATTCCATTTGGACCTAGGTATCCCAAGCTATAGCGATGTTCTCCAGGTGTCCTGTTTAGGGATGAATTCTGGAAGAGGCTGGAATCATAACTTGGAGGGATCATATCTCCCAGAATATAGCGAATATGAAGCTGAATTTTGGACACAATGTACATCAGGATTCTATCTTCGGCCTCTGTAATTTTCAGCTCCTGAACCTTCTCCAATATTGAGATAGAGCGAATGTACCAAAACTTAGCAGTTTTAGTATTTAGGGTTTTTCTGGCTCGGGGTCAAACTAGGGTTTGACTTTCCCGAAATTTCACCCAACCAAAAATATTGATCCAGGTCTCTAAACTTTGATTTTCATGAGGAGATAAATCCTATTCTAGGATCACTCAAAAATTCTTCTTCTGCAAGAAGCCCTAATTTCTTTCGGGGAGAGAGAGAGAGGGCTATTTTTCCTTGTGAAAGTTGTCCTATTCATGTTAGATTTGATACCATGTTAACTTTTCATATGCTTAGCTAAGACATCAGTATTTCATTTCATTTTCATAACAAAAGCATATACACAGGATTACTGAAAGAAACAACATCACAAGAACAACACAGATTTACCCTGGGAAAAACCTAAAGGGAAAAACCCAGCAAAAGCTTCCTAAATATAGATGCCCCAAAAAGGTAAAAGATAAAACCAGCAAGGAGATCAAAAACCTAATCCTCCTCCTTCTCCAGCTACTTCTCTCCTCCACAAGTGCGCTACTCAAGTGAGTGTGTGTGTCACCAATGAGGAGAGATACACCTCTATTTATATTCATCTGTTCACTTCAATTAACTCATCCGACATGTAGGCTCGAGTTAAACATGTAGGCTCGAGTTACACATGTAGGCTCAAGTAACCACACTTGGGTTCTAATGACCCACCTTTACAATTAGAGGGGACAACCTCATGACTCTTGTTATTTCTTCCGATTAGAAGCATCGGGGTACAAGATAATACAAGTGGTTCTCCTGGTAGGACCATCGGGGACCACAAAAGATACATATAGAATATTCTTCGAAGTTACAATATTTCAACACAACTGTCCTTGCTGCCTCCATCCAAAGGTGCATAGGAATATCCTGGTCATGTAGCATTTATTTTGTTGCTTCCATGATGGTTCGTTTCTTTCGTTCCACAACTCCATTCTACTAAGCATTGTATGGAGTTCTTAACCCTCTCTTAATCCTATATTCTCTGCAGAATCCCTTGAATTCTTCTGAGGTGAATTCTCTGCAATAATCTGACCGTAGAGTCTTGATCTTATTATTGGTTTCGTTCTCAACCAAGGATTTATAATCCTTGAACTTACTGAAAAAATCATTTTTTCCTTTCAAGAAATATTTCAAAGTCTTACATGAGAAATCATCTATAAAGGAAACATAGTATACATACCTGCTTAATGATCTAGAAGACATGGGTCTGCATTCGTCCGAGTGTACTATCTCTAGTATTCTTTTGGACTTTCTCTCATTGCTGGGAAATGTCTTCTTCACATTCTTCCCTTGTGCACATCCTTTGCAAATTCCTTCATGATTTTCTTGGATCTATGGAAGTCCAAAGAGTTCTTTGCTTGCCATTCGTAATTCTCTGTAGTGCATATGTGCAATCCTTCGATGCCATAGTTCACTTGGTTCTATTGACTCATGAACCAATGCTTGTTCAAGCTGTCATTTTAGCTTGTACAAGACTCTGTCTTATTCTCCAATTGATGTTGCATCATCTATTGTCTTTCCTTTAGGCCACATCAGAACTTGGCCATTGACAAACCCAACTATCATACCCTTTGCATCTAGTGCAGAGATGGAGAGAATATTCTTCTTTAAACATGGAACATATAACACATCCTTCATATTTAAAGATTTCCCATAATCTAGCTTGTATGAAGCTTCTAAACTCCCTTTTTTATGAGGTACTGGTAATGATTCCCAAGTTTCACCTTGTGAGGTGACTCATGTTCAGACATATTGACAATTGATTCCTTGTATCCCATCATGTGTTTAGAATCTCCACTATCCACAAGCCAATCATTGCTTTTGTGTGAGATAGTGACAGTAAGTGTTGAGAATAGCACATACTCTTCATCTGAATCATCCTTCTCTCTTATGAATATTTTGTTTGTTGGTTCATTGTCTCGACATTATGAGCATGGTGTCTCTTTTTCCTAATGGGACAGTCTCTTGCAAATTGTCCCTTTTCATCACTAGTATAGCATCGAACATTGGAAGGAACTCTCTTGGTCTTCTTTTATTTCTTGTCCTTCTTGTTGTTGTGATGAAAGTTCTCATTCTTCTCCTTCTTCTTGTAGTTCTTCCTAGTGTGAACTGTGAGAGATTGATCTTTAGTTTCTCCCAGCTTCTCTTCTCTTGTCACGAGTCGACCTTCTTCTTCTACACATTCTTCTTGGAGTATGCTAAAAGATATCAGCCTCCTTCTTGCAAAGATTCCTTGAATGAATGAGTCCCATGATCTAGGGAGACCATTCAAGGTAGTCATTACAATTTCTCCTTCTTAGACATTCTTTGCAACTTCTTCAAGTTGTTATTTGATTTGAGAACCCTTGTGAAGTAAGAATTTATAGTCTCAGAGTTCTATATCTTCACATTCTTCAATTTGTTCCTCATGGTCATCTTCCGGTTGATGTTCTTTCCTTCGAACATCTTTGTCAAATCATCATATACTTCCTTCAGCGTCTTGAATGAAGAAACATGGGGGATGAGGTGATCCTTAATAGAATCTGCAATAATTCTCTTGGCCTTATCCATACTACTCTTATGAGCAGCCTTAGCCTCATATCCCTTTGGCTCTGAAACCTCTTCAGTGATGTACTAATCTAACTCATTTTCTTCAAGGATTAGGGAGATTCTGTACTTCCATGCCTGAAAGTTATAAGCCCCTCCAAGCTTGTCCTCAAGCTTAGTATGGTGAGTCATCTTTTCAAATGAGAACCTCAAATGGAAATAGCAAAGATTTAGATCTTACCTATTTGAGGTGTCTGACCTAGTTTCAGAGCTGGCTGACCTAGGGTTTGTTAGAGAAACCCTAATTTTCCAAACTTGGAGTTTGGGAATTCTGTTTGGACAGAAAGATGCACCTCATTGAGGCGAGTTTCTCAATAGGGTCACTTTCTGAAGACTGAGGTGGGAAGCCTATGAAACTTGATGCCCCAATTTCTTTCGACACTAGTGACAGTGTCAAAATTGAAACTTCTTCAAATCTGAAAATGCTTCCACCAAAAGATGCACCCTACTAACACGAGTTAGCCTAGCCCTCTTTTCTTGATGATCTGTGGAGACAACACCTTGAACTAGGAATCCCTAGTTTCCACTGCTACACAGTGCCTTCTATCAAAGAGGCTCTAATACCATGTTATTTTTCCTAGATATTATTAGCTTAATTAGGATCTTTGTTAGAGAGAATAATAAGTACAATAAGATGCATAAGATATTACAAATATACAAGACATAAATATTTTCACGAGAGAAACCATAAAGGAGAAAACCCTGCAAACTTCCTTAGAATAGTACAGTCACGAAGAGTGTGTCATAAAATGATCAATCCTGTTAATAAGAAGTATTCAACAACTATCTATCTCTCCTCCTTTGTCTCTCTATCTCTCTCTCGTGTGAACTTGAGTGAGTGTGAGGTGTGTGTAAACGAGGGAGAGCACCTCCGTATTTATACTAATCAAGTAACTGACTTCTCCTAGAGAGACACCAAATACACATTGCATGATGTTACACTTGGGACTATTTCCTCGACTTACAATGGAGGTTGTACCTCAAGGTCTAGACACAATAAATCATCCCGCAAGGAGGAAAACACATCTCAAATGGAGGTACAACAACGTATAATGATAATATACATCAGAATATCTTCCGAAGTTAGAAATACATCAACAATACATTTATGCCCGTCGATAATTTTTCTTCAGATTCGATTCACACACCATCCTCCGCCGTTCCTATTGCTCTTAATTCATGTATCATGGTGACCGTGTATCATATATAAATGATAATGGGGTAGAACCGAAAAAGTAATATGTTTAGTGCATTGTTGTTATTGTTCGCAATTTTATGTGATCAATGTAAGGAAACCCACACTAAGGAAGACCCATTTTCAATATGTGTACAAAGAAATCATCAAGGACTAATTTTCCCATTATCAGTTTAAGCATTAAATTGCACCCCATTAACTCAAACCACTGATTTGGAAGGCAAGTTCAATCAGTTCAATCATGAATACACTTCTAACACCGAGGTTAAGAATTGGGTGCTTAGATCGAGTAATGTAATCTGTGTAAAGGAGAATGATGATACCAAGGTGAATTTGCATTTCCAACATAATTATAAAGCATTATTTGATATTGTTTCATGTGAGGGTTTACTATTATTATTTATTTTGTTTTGGGTATGCATATTTTACATTAACACTCATATGTCTATGAGACTTAGATAAGATAAAGAAAGCCCGCAAAAGTGACAGTGTAAATAGTTGATCGTCTCATAAATTTGATCAAGTGTAATATATTTGCCTTATCATGGCTAGATTTGGTCTGGAGCACTTTGTTCCAGAATACCGGTGAATCATGATGATTGGTGTGTTTCAGTTTCAGGGCAATTAGTCGTTCCTGTCGGTGTCATTAATGTGTCATTTAAGCTATCATATGAGGTAGATATTTGTTTGATTTCCTTTTACCCAGGGCAAGACTGCTTCATGGCATGAAGTTCCTCTGTCAAACTTAACACCTGCAATCCATTCCACAGACATTGGTGTTTCTAATTAGATGGACATTGCTGCAAATTAATGAAGTTAAGCCAGAAGGAAAAATGAAACTATCACCACCGTGCAAGTATATACACAAATTTCAAAAGGTTACTTCAATCCGTGGTACTACATGTTGTTACATTATTTGGTTGGATCCGTGTCAACAAGTATTTTACATATCAGTAGGAGTATGCTTTTGATTTTTTTAACATTTTTTTATTAAAATCTAATCAAAATTTAAGAAGAATGACTGGAATTAGAAATCTAAGTTGTTAGGATTACACACTCCACTCTAAATAGATGCAATTGGGGTATCTGAGTGACACTCTAAATAGATGCAATTGGGGTATCTGAGTGAGAAGCACTCTTCTAGAAAAGCATCGAGTTTCCTGAGAAAGCATATTTGAGTTTCCTAAAAATATTTTCTGTTCATAAATAAATAGTATATGGTTTACACACCTCTAATTCCAACTTGCGTTTATCAGACACCGTTGTATGGTATAGTTGTTTGAGATTATGGTAGTCTTTCTCTAGCTGTGCCCGACTGTTCTGATACCATACACCAACTTGTCTGGGCTCGAGGCCAATCTCATCAACCAACTTCATATTTCTTTCAGGGGCCCGACTTGCTCTCCATCTAGAAGCTTGTATCCAATGACTTCACGTGATCGACACTAAGGCTTGGCGCTTGATCTTTTTCTCTTTCTCATGATCAGGACCGATCTCATCGTATGAATTATCAGACTTGCATAGCTCATACAATGGTTGAATTGATGCAAGGCTGCTGGCTATATTTTTGCCCATTAATGCAATATCCAAGTTTCCAGATGTGAAGGTCAAGATCAGGTTAAGGCTATAAATATACTACCAAAATAGCAGTCCTCATTGCTGGCTCAATCTCAAATACATCCAATCAAATACATCCAATCCTCATTGCTGACTCAATCTCATATGCCATTACTGCCCTGTAATATTACGGTATATATACAAGCCTAGGCCCTAGGCATCATGGGGCTTAATTATGCCGTTAGGCGTTTTTCTCCGAAGAAGTTCGGAAGACAACTGTAGCTTTCGTCGTCTATGCGCCCAACCCTGCTCCTCCGCATGTCCTGTTGGCGATCCGGTGGTCCTCCACGTGTGGTCTTCTCAATCCGTTGGTCCTCCGCGTCGCTGCCCTGCTCTGTCCTGCAAGTTTCCGGTCGCTGCCCTGCTCTGTCCTGCAAGTTTCATTGTTCATGGGCTTTGCCGTGACTGTTGAGTTTGTCAGAACCGCCCATTTCGCCTGCAGGTTTCATTGTTCATGGGCTTTGCCGTGACTGCTGAGTTTGTCAAAACCGCACTTATCCGGCTATTTGCCTTAGTGCCGTTTGCTCTGTTCAGAGGTTCCAAGAATTCCGGCCGCCATGGCTCGCATCCTAGCCATAGTTCTGAGTACTTTGTTGGCGTCAGCCATTGCTGCATTTGCTATTAGCTTATATTAGCTTATTCTATTTATCTAAGTTGCTTTGTTTTTGTATCTCAATAAAATTTTCAAAGATTTAAACTTTAACATTTCCGAAATATTGTATCAAATAGGTCAATCCTCACAATCATCAGCTAAAGCTATGTGATTTTGGAAGTGCAAAAGCTCTGGTGAGTTGTTTGTGAAGTATAACTAGTAGATTCCTGAACTGTTTTGGATTATTCGATGGTAGTGTTTAATGTGCCGTGGAATTTGTAACTATTAGAAACTTAAATTTTGTTCAAAGAACTTGGGATGCTAAGATTTGAGGTATTTGTGATATGTCTCTATTTAATGTAGAACTTCATTACTCTGTATATAGATGCTATACTAATATGCTTATTCTCTTCTTATCAGGTAAAAGGTGAGCCAAACATATCATACATTTGCTCCCGTTACTATAGAGCCCCTGAGCTTATATTTGGTGCCACTGAGTATACTTCTACTATTGATATCTGGTCCATGGGTTGTGTATTGGCTGAGCTGCTTCTTGGTCAGGTAAGTGGATTGTTTCCAATTTGAGAATAAAGGCTTTCTTTCCAGAGGAGGCAGCAATACTGAGTTTTCAGTTTGCAGTCTTCTCTAGGACACCATACTTACATGTTATGATCTGTAATTTTGTCCAGCCGTTATTTCCTGGTGAGACTGCAATAGATCAGTTAGGGAAGATTGTCAAGGTAAGAAAATGTTACTATCGTGGGTTAATATTAGACTTTGCTACATGATAGGAAATTGGAGAATATTGAGGTTTATAATATTGTATAATGTTTTGGTCTACGTGTGTTTATGGCTGTAGATCCTTGGAACTCCAACACGAGAGGAAGTCAAATGTATGAATCCAAATTATAACGAGTTTGGGTTTCCACAGATTAAGGCTCACCCTTGGCACAAGGTTCATATACTTATCTTCATTTTCATTTAATATTTGATAACTTCTCCTTTCGCAGTAAGTTTAAAAATTAACAGACTTGTTTTCTCAGATTTTTCACAAGCGCACACCTCCAGAAGCTGTAGATCTGGTTTCTAGACTTCTTCAGTACTCGCCAAACCTTCGTTGCACTGCTGTAAGTAATTAAATGAATAACATGGATTTAATTTTTTCTATTATACCAATCTTTCACATGATTCCTTTTTCCATGTTTTTTTATTGAGACATGGCAATGCAATTACTCTGCTGCAGCTTGAATCTTGTATACATCCTTTCTTTGATGAGCTTCGAGATCCCAATGCTCGCTTGCCCAATGGGCGCCCTCTACCCCTGCTGTTCAACTTCAAACAACAGGGTAAGACTATAACGCTGCTGTTTTTTTTTGCCTCATGTTAGTTTTTTCTGTCATTGTCTCATAAATAGTATTCTCTTTTATTAAATTATGCTAGAACTTTCTCGCAGAAATTAAGGGAGCTACTCCTGAGCTTCTTCAGAAGCTGATTCCTGAGCATGAAAGAAAGCAATGTTCGCATCTCAACCCTTATTTAGCTAATTTGGCATGAGGGGATGGCTGCATGCCATTTTCTGATTTTACTAACAGTGCTTTCTTGTTTGGATTATAAAAGATAAGGAATATATATACTTGGGGAAATTTTGGGCCCCTCTGATGAGCATTTTGCCAAGTTTGCACCAAAATACTGTAGCATGTTGATCATTCTCACTATGCAGAAATCCTGCGAGCATGTTTCTGTATAATATCAAGTAAGGTATTCTCTAGGCACACAGTTTTGTGATTTTCTTGCTCTTCACAGGCTCCCATTGGGACCAAATTTCATCACCAGCTATTACTACTCAGTCCAGGGGGGTCGGCCAAAAGGTCTTATAATCATTAGTGTGAAAGCTACAGACAGTCTGACATCGATATGTAAATTACTATTATCAAAATCTTTGGAAATCTGGGATTTTATTTTTTATGCACTTGGAAAAGATACAAAGGCTAAACAGTAAGGTTGCTTTGTGTAAGTCAAGTAATTTGGTTAAACTGCTAATAATCGTGCTTCATGAGATCACTTCTGAATAGTCCAAGTACTGTCCTAAGTCAGGAATACAAGGCCCAATTCAGTTTTACCTCAACATCCATGCTTGAATAACTAGGATGTTGCAGTAAGTTATGTAAGACCAATTGTTTTGAATAGTGGTGTTGGTCATGATATTCTCGTGCTGCTCTATCTTAATCTATTACATGAATCCTGTCAGATATGGTCACTGATAACATCTAGGACCTAGAGTCAAATCTCTTTAAGGTCTTGGGAACCAATCCCAAGTCTCTATAGTTTGCGGAGTTTTCCCTCAGGTCTCTGCCTGCTGTTATTGATTCAAATGGTTTTGATGGCTAAATCGGATTCATGGCCGCCTTGTCAATCAGTTAAAATGGCATCCAGTTAGAGTTTAATGTTTTTTATTTCAATATTGTGCAGGTATGGGAAGAGGTATGATTCAGTCCGCGAGCTTGTGCACATATTCAATGCTTTCGTGAAGAACGTGGAGTTGATTGAGTCAAGAAACAGCATGAAGCTTCCTTATACTTTGGCAATAAATGGTAAATCAAATCATCTTCTCAACTAATTTCAGAAACTTTTGTTCTGTATTCAACATCTGGATCATAGCCTAAAATGGTGGCAATTAATCACATAATGGTGCTTATCCGCTAGGGAGTAGGATATTTTTTCTACAAAGAAGGAAAAGCTTATTTTTTCAAAAACCCAGTGGATAGGAAAGAAGGGTCTTTACGTGGCGTCTAATTAACTGAATCGTCAGGAGTATAATTTTTTTGCTATAATGCTCTAGAGAATTATCTTGAGCATTTATTTAGCCCCGATGGCTAGGGAAGAATGGTCTACGAATTCTCACAGCTGCCTAGATGTACCAGCTGACACTTGGATAACTAATTTTGGTTGTATCTGAATGAATGGTTTCTTTTTTGCTTTCTTACAACCCAGCTAAGCCCTTCCTTTTTCAGGTAAGAGACAACCTTTGCCTACAAGAAAACAAAGGGAATAAAAGGGGAGAATTTATTTTGAACAGCGTGGCTTTGGCTTCAAATCGAACTAGGCCTGCTAGCACTCGCAAGATCCAGTAGTAGAAACTCTGCCTTCACGTAAATCCACGCAGAAAGACAAACCGGGGTTTTGGGCGAGGTGGTTAATAAGCACGCATCTCCGTGTAAAATTGAGCTTGCAAGGCAGAGACACGCTAGAGGCCCTACAGAATCGAACTAAACCCAGGTGTGACCTTGCAAGAGTGGACAGACCAGAGGACCCATATAGATTCAACCTTATCTCTGCACTTCAAACATAAATTGACACCAAAAGATCAAACTGGTCTTTAATTAGGCACTTAAGTTCCATTGAATAAGCATATGGGGAATGGATATGTGAGTTTGCGAGGATTTAGTAAAATAGTAATAGAACGGGCATCTGTCCTCATGGGGAAGTGAAGCTGCAAGGCTTTAGTAAAACAGTAGCGTTGAGGGACCTTCGTACGGTCAATGACATTTTATTTTAATTTTTTTGCAAGTGATTATAAACTTTGTTTGATTTTGATTTGACAATTTTTTTAATTTTTTTCAAGTGATTATGAACTTTGTTTGATTTTGATTGTGTTTGAAGATTGATTATAAATTTCATTTGATTTTGAGTTTGAGCTTACCAATTCTAAGATCTGTTCATATTTATTAATTATCCATATTTCCTACAGAATTTGGAAGGTTCCAAATTCAACAGAGTTGACAAAAACAGATGACACGAGAGGGATGAATCGTGAAAAATCTATTGTCTATCTCTGCCTACCTTGAATAGAGGGCAGACTTCTACCAGTCTAGCTTTAGCAACTGTACTTTAGGATTTTTTTTGGAAGAGAGGGAGAATAGTCTGCCTTGAATAGGGGGACAGATTGATTCTACCAGTCAAGTCTTAGCAAACTCTCATTTAGGTTTTTTTAATCCATCTTTAAATCCTGTAATTGACTTGCAGAATTCAACGCTTATTACAATTATCTCAACTTTTCAAAATATTTTCAAATTCTTTTGGGTGCTCGGGCAAAAATATGGGAAATTGATCAGAACTGTAAACAGTATTCAATATATCATCGTCTGGGTTGTGGTGCTATTAAATGGGGAATTATAAGTTCGACTTGGCTGTGGTGCTATTGAATGAGCAATTATAACTATTTTTGGAAAAGGGAAATTAAAAAAAAATTATTGACCGTTTTTATATACTATTTGATTTTTATTTTCCCTAAGAGCCCTTCATTTAACTCAAAAAAAAAATATTAGCAATAAAATCCCTTCATTTAACCCAAGAGGAGTATCTGGAAAAAGATATTAGCATTCTAAACAGTTCAAGTTCATGGCCATAAACTTGGTCGTGGTGCTATTGATTGAGGGCATATAACTATTTCTTGAAGCTTGAAAATTTACAGAATTTTTTTACTCTTTGTAATATTTTTCTTTCGATTGTGGGTATAGTGCATTTGTTTTAATTTTTCTGAAAAGGTCTTTTCTTTAAACTTGTGAAAAGCATTGCAAGTAGTTGGACACATAAGTGGTTTGCTTTCATGGGTGACATGGCCTATGAGGGGTGAACCACTGAATGTAAACATTTTTGTTTAAACTTGTGAAAAGCATTGCAAGTAGTTGGGCAGTGGTTGGCTTTCCTGGGTGACATGGCTTTGCTCAGTTAAGTTTATGTGATAGGATTTGCACCAAGCCTTGTTGCTTAATTCATGTTTCCAAAAGAATTGAATATTGATGAGTGACTTGGCATGTTATTGTTTTTATATTTTTGAATTAGCCCAGGAAATGTTTAAGGATCTATATTAAATGTAGAAATCTGGTTAATCTTATTAATTCTTTAAATGCTAATTATAAAATATTTAACTATATTTTTATAGAAATATTAAATTTCTAAATATTTATATATATTATAAAAATATTTAAACTATATTTTTTTAAAAATATTAAATTTTTAAATATTTATATATTTTCTAAAACTTTTTAGTTATTTTTAAAGTAACATAATTATATTCTATAGAATTTGGATGAATCATTTAGCTACAAGATTCATCACAGGAAAGGAAAGGTAAATTTCAAAAAACAAAAAGAACGTTGCTTTGAAATTGATTTAACTAGAGAACAATTTACAGAGTTTTAGTTGCAGAAACCTTTTCGCCAGGTTCGACCACATATCCGTACTACTGAAGTCTGGCAAATGAAATTTTCTGATTATTTGAAGGCCTTAGCAAGTGAAGTATACTTCTAGTTGCCTTAACCAGTCATCCAATCTCTCAGCATCCATAGCACCGTCAAAGTGTAAGATATCAATCTTAGCTTCTACGGTTCTACCCTACATGCTCTTCTTCAGTAAAGGGTTCTCCTTCCTCATGCTTTGGCTTCTCTCCTGCAGACCTTTCTTCAGAAAGGTCAACCAATGGTCTATGGCACATTGTATCCTGGCAGGGATTCAATGTTTATCTCTATATTGGAGGACGTTTCTTCATAGTGATGTTCCATTTTCCAAGACCGGCTTCATTATTACCATCTACACCTCTTCTTCACTAGGATTAGTGCCAGCTTATGGAGATAATATCCACACGCTTAATCTGGGACCTGTGGGACATGGATTTCTTATTTGGGCTTGTACTTCTAGGATGCAAATTCTCTGATACCAAAGCTGATCTGTTTTATTGACCACCTTTCAATTTCTCAAGACATTGACTGTAACATGGATTCCAAATTGCTAACCACACACTTGCCAATGGAGTTTCCAACTAGAAATCTCACTGCTATTACTCTGTTTGCAACAAAGCACAGAACCGCCCTACTGAACACAGAGGTAAAAAGATTCTAAAAAACAGAGCATTTTTATGTGTGTTGAACAGGAATGAAGATTCTTTATATAAACACAGATTATGCGAGAGAAACCAGGAAAACTGAGTAAATCAGAAGTCTCGGCAGCAAGATTCATCACACGAAAAGTAAATTTTAGAAAACTAAAAAGAACGTTGCTTTATTCACCAGGAGAACAATTGACGGAATTTTTAGGTACAGAGAAATACTGTCATCTTGCAAAGTTGCACCCTAGTGTTGGCAGAAAGGATTTTCATATTCGGTTCTGGACCGCGTCATGTTGTGACAGCAGTCTTCCCTTCCTTTTCCTTATTCTGTCACTATTTTCCCTCCTCACTGCTGGAGAAAATGACAGGTTAATACATTGAGAATGACGACTGAAGGGTTTGACAGTTACATTCACGCGGCTTCATCTTTTTCTTCCAATAATTAATAATTTATTTATTTTTAGATCCTAATACGATCATTATAGTGCCATTTGTTTTGTTTCATTGATAATATAATTCTATTATAAGAGCACCCATAACATGCATCCCTGCTAACCATATTCCATAATCTGCTGTTAGTAATACAAAAACCCATACACCATACCCATCCGAAAAATAGAAGTATACAAAGAGATGAATTAACTGAGGATTGAAACATTCTTTACTTGTTTTTCAAAATTATACTTGCCCAGACATCATAACGTTTCAAACAGAACTTCAATCATAAAGTGGGTTCATTCAAGCAGGACCAAAAAGAGGCCCCCTTCTAAGCTCCTTCATTTCAAGTAGAATTACAGGCCGGTCGAGTGCTAGGATGCCATGAGATTATTTCCAAACTGGCCAATATTTAGTAGATGTAAGTAAGGTAAGTACCAAAATCTGTGAACGTATATGGAGTTAAAGAGTTTGAATATGCTTGATAGAAGTAACAAAAGACAGCCAAACAAAGCAAGAATAATATGGGTAGGTCACTAGAAAGGGCACTACAAAAA
Source organism: Pseudotsuga menziesii (assembly GCA_001517045.1). Classification (NCBI taxonomy): domain Eukaryota; kingdom Viridiplantae; phylum Streptophyta; class Pinopsida; order Pinales; family Pinaceae; genus Pseudotsuga; species Pseudotsuga menziesii. Next base: position 8,812 of record LPNX010802536.1, on the reverse strand, counting down.
TCAAAGTTCGAAAACAGGGAATCTCAAAAAATATATGTGGAACAATAGATAAGTTTACAGCCATGACATAGTGTTTGATTGTCTGGTTTATCAGCGCCTGCTATAATCACACTTGATCTGAAATGAAGTTGGTACTGATAAAGTCTATTGAACAATGTTGTGCAGAGTTTGCTAACATAACATGGGAGGAATTCAATGGGCATTATTTGGGTGCTTCACAAAACTGTTCGCCTACTAAGAGTTCTCATAAGTTGACGTATGCCGAGATTCCTGCGGAGGTAATACAATAATTTTCTTAATAATGGTAATATATAAACTCATTGCAGGTAATGAAAGTCTTCAAAGCTTCTTTATATGCATATCTCAGTCTTACTAACTTTGTCTAGACATACAAGGTATAGACTTCTATTTAGAGGCTTATAGTGGATATAGTCTTTACTGGAGTGGAATGGTATCATCTTCCATGAGTTGTGTGCCTATTTTCATTCAACTTATTTCACAGAAGTGTTATGATCCTCCCTAAAGTTAATATAATGTTTTTGTGCCTAGATATACCCTATCAACTATGTCTTGTATGATGGGATCAATCTTCTCTCTTCCTTCTTTGGCAATTGGAGTGTGAAGAATCAAAAAAATATTTACGCCGTAAGGCGTTTTTCTCCGAACATGTTCAGAAAAACACTATTCCTTTCGTCGTCTATTCGGCCAACCCTGCTCCTCCGCGTGTCCTATTCGCGATCCGGTGGTTCTCCGCGTTTCCTCTTCGCGATCTGGTGGTTCTCCGCGTGTCCTCTTCGTGATCCGGTGGTTTCAATGTTTCGGGAAAGGTGTCGATGAACAATGCTCAGCCTTGCAAAGAGGTGGAAAACGATATGAATCCCTAAGGCTCAACAGTATACAGGGTGTGAAGGGTTTTGACTCCTAAGAGCGCCAACAAGACCTCGCCGCCTAAACCCGAGCTTGAGATTGTTGAAAATGTTGAGAAGCCAGCAGAAATACCTCCTGCTGAGGATGTGAAGGTTATCGAGGTTGCAATGAAGGAGGATAAAAGTGTAGAAGCCGAAAACTTAAAAGAACGGTCTACCAAAGATGTCGCGGCTGCTGAGAAGCCAGCCCTTGTGAATGAATCCTCGCCTAAGAAGGGTAGAGTTTCAAGGTCTTTCAAAAAAATAGTTCAATGTGCTTGGTTGCATTTTCATTTATGTTGTTCAGCATGAGTGTGCGTGCTAACTTATGTTGGCTGAATCAGGTGGCAGTTGCCAATTATCCTTCCGCTGGAGAGACTACTGTTGCAGTACTTGTTTCTACAGGTAAAGTGAAATGCCTTCTTCTGAGCTAAAACACAACATTAGGACCTTGTATGGCCTGAAAGGCCATCTATGGTTTATCCAACTTGTTTTCCAAGGCATCTGAGTCTGGGTTTTAGAAGCATAGATTCCTTATTCTGCAATGTTACACTCAACAGATGTCGGTATTCATGAAGTAATGAAATGGACTATTTGTGATTGCGGAGAGGGAAAAAAATATATGAATGTACATTGTATTGGGAGTTTGGCGAGTATGACCAGGTAGGGATGCCCAAGATGTTTGATTGTGTTTTGTGTTGGGAATGTAGCTGTCTCCTTACCAGTCAGAAGAATTATATCGTATTAGGCTAGATTGTGTCATATTGTATTTGGTGTTTGAAAAGGGTGACCAAGTAGGGTTGCGTGGGTTTTGGTTTGTGTTGGGACCTCGGGTATGTAATTGTAACCTAACCAATTAGAGGCAACCTATCTTTTATGTCAGATTGTGTTATATCTTTCATACTAATACCACTTTATTGTCTTCTTACTTCCATGCTGGTTCATGTAGGCAACCGTTTCAGACCACATGCTCACTTTCAAGGAGGTTCTCAAGCGGGAGTACCTGGTTATAATGGTGTCTTGGCGTTTCCACAACCTGGTTCCTATCCTTCTCAACAAGCTTATCCATATTCTCCATTTGGGTGAGTCCAAACATGCAATTCTATTTTTTTTATCTCAAATACTTTGATCTTTATTGGCATCAGATCTATGCACTATGAAGATTGAGGCACAATTAACATAACCATGTTATATGGTTTATGGATATGATAGCTTGTAAACTAAAAATCGTGACAAGAACACTTTCAATAAGAATAATTTCTTACCTAAAGTGATTTCTCTTAATAGTTAATACACACTTGTGTTTGCAGCTTTCCAACATATCCTCCAGATTTCAATTTTGCACAGGTATTATCAATAATAAAAACTACTGTGTTTGTGTGATTGGGCTTTCATCTTTTATTAATTTTTGGTTTTGGTTTAGATTTTGCTTGTAGCACTGATGAGTTCATTTTAGCTTTTCATATTTTTGAGGTCTTTGTTCCCTTTTCAATCAAGTGAAGTTACCACTGAAAGCCATGTATTTATGTACCAACTTTTTTAGGTTGTAATTAGGGGTGTGAGAGGAAATGCCTCACCTCAACTCACTTGTTCATGTCTTGTATGTCCATGTCTACTTGGTTTGTTGCAGGGATTTTATAATCCATATGCAACACCCCAGTCTCCACAACTATATGCTGGTCCAGCAGCAACAATGTATTCTCATGCACAAGTAACACAAGGTGCGTCTGGATATCTTGCCTCACCAGGATATATGCAGGGTCCACATATTGTTCAATATAGCAGCCCAGGATTGGTAGCTACAATGACTGCTTCGTCAAAGTATGGGACTGCAGCATCAACACAAAACCTTGGTCAGTCTTCGAGTACATTCCACTCGCACATTTATGTCAAATATTATAATCATTTTCAATTTCGATGGGTTTTGTAGTAGATAAAAAGTATATTAACATTTATACTATGTTTTTAATTTTGATGAATTCTTTCTCATGCAGGAATGTCACTAACAGGTGCAAATTTGGTCTCTGTAAATCGGAGTCCAAGACAGACACCACAACAATATGCAGTGCCAATGGCTCTTCAACAATATGCGGTTGTAGCATCTTCTGAACAGGTCTGTTTCCTGATGTATGTTTTATGGCTAATGAAGAGAGAGAGGGTAAAGAGAAGAGGCATACTTCTTCAACAATGGCATATGGCCTTGAAAGAAATAATGTGTATGATGAAATCCTATATATATTTAAAAAAAATGATAAACCTTTGCTTTAAGTTTTGTTTCGATCTTAAAAGGATGAGAAAAAGGAGAGTAAACAAAAAGTTGGGTGTTGGGTGGCGCTCTGTGGGAAGGGGAGGTATTTTAGTTTACAGAATGGTAGAATAAAAAGGAAAGTGATAAGTTTGATAAAAAAATTGGGAAACCTAAGAAATAGCGAGTGGGTCTTTTCGTTTTTAATATCCACTGAAATACTATCCGAGTCTTATGGGGAACTACCACATCATATGAGATCGTTGAATGGTCTTATCATGCAAACAATGATAATCTGTGCAAAGGACTTGCAACAAACTAAAAAAAGATGGAGATTAAGCCATGATGTACCTTACCTTTGTTTTGCGTTTGTCCTATATATATCTCGTCATTTACATTCGACCAGCTGTTGCATTTGTCCTATATTATCCACTCAACCGCATCCAACCAGCTCTAAAGCTCACTTTGTTGTTAGCTTTATTGATTGATAGGAAATGTTAGAAAGTTCTCCCAAAGAGCACGAAGGTGCAAGATAGGAATCTGAATTGAATTGAATTGAATGAACCAGCTTTATAAATAATTATCTGCAATGCTTCCTCAGATACCAAATGCAAATCTTGGGTCATATTTCTTCTTATTTCCTCATAAAGACTAGGCCACTGTTAGTGTTGCTTGAGGAGTCGGGTGAAGTGAAGAGAAAATAAAGTCATTTTGGAGATTTTCAAATATCTTTGTCACTATTTTCCTTTGTGTTTTAAGAAAGATTGCTCTGAGCAAGTGATATCATGGCTGATCCTGGTTTTCTCTCTGGGTTTATTGGTAAAGTCATCGACATAGCAGTCGACCAGATTCTTCACCATGCTAACATCGCGCTCCGTTGTAGGAAAGAATTGAACTCTTTGAGAGATCTGGTAATGAGCATAAAGCTTATTGCAGCACAGATCCATCAATACCGTCTGCAATTGAATAGAGAGAGAGGAACATCCACTGTTGAAAGCCGTAATAATGCTTCACAATGGCTTAAAAAGCTGCACGACCTTCTCCCACAAGCACTGTCAATATTGCAATAGTGCACAATACCAAGTTTCAAGCACTGTTGAGAATGGTTTTACTTCTACAAGCCGAGGCCTTCCTATTACATTTGGTAGCTACAAAATCTCTCATTACTTATCGGACTTCCACTATTGATCCTCCCTTTCGTGACAGGATTTAAGCACCTTTTTCTTCAAAATCTATTCTTACTGTAGAGAACAATTTGACTGAGGCCTTCCTATTACATTTGGTAGCTAGAAGATCTCTCATTACTTTGGTATGGGACTTCTATGGGTCTTCTCTATAAGGATTCTCTCCTGATTTGGTTGGGTATATTTTGCTTCCCATTTTAGTTATTTTTTCAGTATAAAATCAGTTTCCTTAATACTTTTTGCTCAATTTGATTCATACCTGTTTCTGCCAATGAAAGTTCATATGGATGGATGATTTTATTCTCCAATAGGTGGTTGCAATGTGTTTATGTACCCTCTCAGTCTGCCTCAACTTGTTCTTAGAGGTGCTTGAGCCACATATCCTATAAATATATAACATTACTGATGTGATGAATGTTTGGAATAAGGAGCTGATTATTTCCAATCTCAAATCTCTGCCAGAGCAAGGAGACTGATCCTTACCTAGGTGCAGGTGATGCCATATGGAAGCCCAAGAGAACATGTTGAAAGTTGTTTGAAATGTGCCTATTTATCAAGGTAGTAGCATTGGCAGTTGTCCAGAATCTGTCAATATCCAAGCTAGCAACAAGAGACCCAAGCCAGCGCCCGAGGAGCTTCATTTCTCTTGGCTCAATCAACCATCCTATCTCCATTGGCTAACATAATATCAATATATCACAAGTGATCAATCAACAAGACATTTGCCTGATGTGTACTTGTGGTGTGAGACAAACAACAGACTTTGATCATGATGTTAATGTCTTTCACCTAGTGGGGCAAGGAAGTCAAGGGGGTCCTTCCTCGAGGAGAGTAGGGAAAGGAAATGAAGGACAGTTTGTCTTGAGGGGGTGGGTGAAGGGAAGGGCAAAGGCAAACAAGCAAGAAGGCAGCAATGCAAATAACTAGAGGAGAAGCTCATCTTAAGGGGCTAGGAAGAATAGAGAAATGCTAGATGAACTTGTTATCACTCAAAATGCATTTCTTAAAAAAACATCTTGGCGATCTTGTTTATGGTTCATGGATTCATTATCGGATGGACTTGTCAAAATTCTTCATTTGACATTGACATTTTGTGGATACATTAGCAGATATTGGCATTGATGGTTTGTGGATACATCTTGATCAAGATCAACTTACCATTTTTGAGTTCATCATTTGGCATTGATTGTTCAATATTGCTAAAGTCAGTGTTAGCACATTTTTGTGGTTCTTGTATTGCTCAAGTGTTGAGGATTGGACAGGTTCTTGGCACGTGGTTTTCGTAGCATGTGCATTAAAAGGACATATCATGCCTATTTTAGTGCACAGATGGACATGCTCTCAACACAGGCATTTTTAGTAGGTTCCTCTACTTCTATTTTTGGCAGGTCACCCCATGCATCTGAATGACATTCAATGTTTGGAGTATGCATGTTTGGAGTTTTGGTGCATTATGTTCTGATCATGAATTTTTAACTATGGAGAATTTTTAATTTCAGGAAACTGAAAGCATATTCCAAGTAAGCTTTTGATAAGAAATGTTAGTAAAAAAATTCATAATATGGTCCCCTTGGCATCAATTGGGGAAAGCTATACTCAGAACAAAACTGACAGAGTGTGAAGAAGTGCTTTGGGGAAATTTGTTTATGTTAAATTTCCTTATTACATTTAAATTCCCTTATTAGATTTAAAGGAACTTTGAATGAATAGATGCAAACATAAAATTAACAAATTATATATATATATATATGTGTGTGTGTGTGTGTGTGTGTGTGTGTGTGTGTGGGCCGTTAGGTTGCAGTTTTGACAATTTAACCTGGCTAAGATATTAAGTGAGGTCCACAATATTCACAGAGGTAACTTGTGAGACTTGATTTTGTGGCCTACTGCTTACAATTCTCATTACCAACTACTTTACCAGACCCAATGGATGTAACAAATTCAAAAATATGTGAAGCTACTTTTTCCGGCCCAACCCACAGGATCTAACAAATTCAATAATATGTGAAGCAACTTCTTCTGGCAGCAAAAATGTTAATTATGATGATGATGACTAACTCAAAGCGAGTTCTTATTACAGCACATAAAATCCGCAAAAGGATAACGTTAGAATATACAATTAGAAAGAGCTGCAATTCGTGGAGAAGTTTCTACAAAGATAAAGCGAATGAAATTGCTTTGGAAGTTGAATCCAATCCACTGAATGAATAAACTAGAGAAACCAAAAATTAAAATCTGACATCGGTTATATATACTCACAGGATACAAAGGTAGGATCCTCTTGACTGTAGACTGACAGAGTTTCATTAATTCCTTGTGATTTTCCAAAACCAGGCCTTACGAAAATCAAATATGAACGGAAATTCCTTGTGATTTTCCAAAACCAGGCCTTACGAAAATCAAAGATGAACGAAAATTTTGATTGCTTCCGTTCTGATTTCGCAAGGGGAAGATCCCTCTACAGTTATGGATTCAATGAGATGCATTGCCAAGTATCGGTGATATTTAATGTATTATGAAGAATAAACCCAATGGATAGTCTGGAAATTCTATTCATCAACACTGGTTGAATTTTCATTCTTTTTCTACAAAGCAGAAATTGTATAATGTACATAAATATTAAAAAAAAAGTTGATATCAAGGGAAACTGAATAATCAAATAAATAGAAAATGACCAGTTATAGAAAATTCAAGATTGGAATGCCACAACCAATTCACCTTGCATAGATGGATTTTGGTGAACAACATATGTGTAAAATTTGAAATCTACATTGTTTAAATCCTAATTTGGAGCATTTGGGTTGCTTTAAAACATATAAAAACTGCTAGGATGGCAATCTTCGTCACTGAAATTGTAGCAAATAATGAATAGAGTGATTTATCTAAAATGGTTGCAGGAAAATAAACCAAACATTTAGCTGAAAAAAAACCAAAACCACCGGAAGGTGGAGGCTTTTTAGTTAGAGTTTACCCCACCTAACAAAAAATGGAAGGGTCGTAAGCAAGTGAATCTCCAACTTAGTGTCCCATAGAAACTCCAATATCACGAAGAGTTCTTTTTTTTTAAATGTTTGACCATCTGTATTTTGCCCATAAAATGTATTTGTGGCAATAAAATGAGGATTTTTTTTTAATTTAATTTTGAGTTTGTTTATTTATTAATTTATTTACTTTTTAGTTTTTATGTGATTGACAAGATTTTAAGATATAATATCTTATGAATATTAATAAAAAGAAAAAATTTAATTACTAAATTGAATAAATTTTATAGTTATTTGACTAATGGCTAATGAATATCATAATGGATATGAATATTCATAGTATATTAAGTATTATTGAAAATGAATAGTTTGAAGTGTGATTTATTTTGATAAATAGTTTGAAGTGTAATTATTTTTATTTAAAACATTATATATTATCTAATTGCATTCCATAAAACTCACAATTTATGTAAACCTAATTTTATAGAATTTATAATTTATGCAAATATAGATATGTAAAAACTTAATTTTGTTTATTGTTAAGATAATTCTTTTTACATTATATTTTGAAGTAATATTATTCTTTTTAATGTCTAAATTTGGTATCTATCTTTTTATCTCTTTATATAAAAGTTTTATATTAATTATGCATATAAGTCTCCTCTTCTATTAAAAAAAAGTTAGATAGATAATACAAATTTAAATTAGTACATATTTTCTCTAACATATTTGATTATACTTATTATTTGTTATAAGTATTATACGCATCTACTTTCCATGCAACACCATTTTTCTTGAATAGTGAACATAGTGTTTCAAAAGATTTTATAATTGAAGTTGAAGGAGAAGCTAACAATAAAACAAACTTATTGTTATTGAGGTTTTAATGAATATTAAGACAAGATATAAGCATTTAGGTATCACATATTTGGCATCTTGGAATAATTGTTATGACTTTAAACAATTTTATCTCACATTGATTCTGAGTTCTAATTCATGGAAATATATTCTAAGTCTTAACATACTTTGCTCCTTATCTCAAATGAGGTTGTTCACAAAAATATGACCCTATTATTAACATGGAAAATATCCCAATGAAGAAATTAGCCTTTTAAATTTTCCTTAATTGCATTACATACCCATAGTTGAGTGGAAAATTGCTAATTCTCAACTATTTTCTTGGATAGCCTTGATTAAAATAAAAATTTCATAGCGTAAATCTCTTTTAGAAGGAGCTAAACATGAAAGCAATGAGCTTTCTAAAAGAACATTAGTTGTAGTATTTTTAAGCTAGTAATCAAATCCTTACATGTTCTTTGCATTTGTTTTTAATGAAGTTGTGATGTTTATATATGTATTTTTTATTATATTATGAGTTTTTATAGTACCCTAGTTAGAGGTTTTTCCAAGACATATACTACACATATGGAATGTAATTTATTTATTCATGAAATGAAAATTGTGATATATTTTAATTAGAAACAAAATCAATTACAC
>LPNX010802474.1:156888-234684 GCA_001517045.1 Pseudotsuga menziesii | reverse complement strand
AGCTTGGAAGAGGAGGATGTGCCTGGATATATACAATTTACAGGCCATCTAGCCCAGGGGGGGTGCAATTACTCATGGAATCAAGTGAAATCAACTGATGGAGAGTCCATCAATGCTTGGTATGTGTCTAGCTGAGCCAGCTCTGAGTCTCACTGAGTGCAACTGTCAATCGGGGGGCTGATCTGACTGACACCTCAACCTGTTGAGTGAAGAATCCACCAAAAATCATCCAGTTAAGCCAAAAACGTGTTGAGTAGAGAGGGAGGGCGAAATTCCTCATAAAGGATGCTCAATATCAACTCTGGATCTGATTTGATCACCTCCTTCAGTCAAGGATATGTCAGATCCAGTCAATCTGCTTCAGATCTGACTGATTTCAATCAAATCGGCTGAGAATCCATTGATTTATGATTTTGGATTTGCTCCATTATTCATCAATTTATTAATTAAAATAATCAATAATTGATTTTTGGGGCTTTCTGACCTGAGTGATGGAAAATCACTCAAAACTAGGAAACAGCGGGTCCATGGGCTTACATGGTGCTCTTAGCTTGAAAATGAGCACCTACATGACTGAAACCGATTATTTGGCCCACTTTTATTACAAAATCAATTTTTCCAATTAAACTATTAAAAAATAGCCTAATTTTTGGAAAAATTAAAATTTAATAAAAAACACTGAAAAAAACTGAAAAAATTGAAAAATTGAAAAACACCTAGGTGGACTTAGACCTGTTCATATGACTCAAAAATGATGTCTAGCATGTTTATACATTGACACATAGACTCTAATAACCTCAATAGGCCTAAATGCCAAGCCGACCACCCCAACTTTGGAGGTATGGAGTGAAAAACTCAGAAATTATCAGTCGTTTGTTCAACAACCAATAATAACCAAGGGAAAAAACACCCTGGGCTAATCGGATTGACAAATAAAGTCTAAGAGACCGAGTCTTTTACAGACACTATCATGCTAGAACATTTATTACAATTCCCTCATGGGGTATGAACATGTGATATAGTACAACAAGCACTTCCCAGAAGTACTTCCAAAGGTCTTTTTGAAGTCCGAACAAGTTAGCCCTGTCAAGAGAATACCTTCCTAGTTAAGAGGGAGTGTTGACATATTTGTAACTTCGAAATGTATTCACTTGTATATTTCATATATTGTATTTCATTGGTCCCCAATGTTCCTATTGGGAGAATCATTAATGTAATCAAGTCATGTAAAGTCATAGAGGTTAACCCTCCTTGTTGATCGGGGGGCAAAGTCCCCACAGTTGTGGGGCACTAGGGTTATTAGTCTCTCCTAGAAAAGTTGGCCCTGGTAAGTAATTGTTAAGTAGAAAAATAGTATAAATAGAGAGTGAGCCTCTCTATTTGAGACACACACTCACCGAGCTATAGTACATGGGTCAGAGAAGAGGAGCTCACACAAGTGATAGAGAGAACAACTGTTGGAGATCATCTTTCTGTCTTTGGGTTTTACTGCTGCCATTGGTGCTCATTCTATCTCTGAGGAAGTTGTGGGGTTTTCTCCTTTATGGTTTCCTTGAGGAAAATCTTTGTGTCTATTGTCTGTTGTGATTGATTGTTGTGCAATTTATTCTCTCAGATAAGATCCTAAGATCATATTTCTAAAATGATAAAATTATAACAGAGTTATCATTGGATATGTTGTCAGGAAGAGCTTCTCTTAGTTTCGAGAATTATATATATTCTCTACTGACGAGGCCAACCACGTGAAGGTGGAAGCTCATATGGCCCCCTCCACCCACCCACCCTAGAATCAAAGAACAAAAATTCATCAACCTTGATGTGTTCTTTATTCATATGTGATGCAAGAGCATCGACATGGATCTAGCAATGTGACACGTTGGTCACATGCTGTGGCAATTTTGGATTGTTGAGTCATGAGTTTGTTAGCCTAAGTTGTTAGTAGTAGGAAATTGTGCCAATGATGAATCCCTCCAAAGATATCAGTCCACATGTAGCTTGTTAGGATGGTGACATTTCCATCATGATTAGGAGTCGTTTGTTTTATGTTTCCACTGCCACTCTATGGGGGAGTGGAGCAAATAGGTTAAATATGTCAGGTAGGAATCAAGAAGGGGTTCTCAATTTTGGTAGGATTCTCAATTTGGGGAGTTCTCTATTCTGGAGAGACTCGTTACTCGGATTTGGTTCCCATTGTAAATATTTTGAGAGAATGAGAGACAAAGCATTGTCTGTGTGTTTTTTATTGATTAATAGAGAAGTATCTGTGTGTTAAATCTTCAAACTGTCTTTGAATGACGTTGTGTGATTGTGTGAGCTGAAGAGCTGTATTTTCATTTGAATACTTGAACTAATCAGTAGAAGTATGTGTGAATGTATCTGGCTGAATAACGTATGAGGGATTGAACGATTCTCTGGTCAATCACGTAGAAAACACATTGTTTTGCAGTTAAACTTATTTGCAGGGAATAGACGGCTAAGATCTAACCTAGATCCAGATCTACGGCTAGGAGTGATTTTGCGGTGTGAAAATGCGTGACGGATAATGAAGGAACTTGCTGGAGAAATTGAGAGTCAGTCATCGCAAAGACAAGGGGGATTGATGGTCTGGGTGACACCCTGAAGAGATCGATGGTTGAGGAGGATTGAACTGGGTGAACTAGCGTGAAGGAAAGGATGATCCATGTGCACAAAATCCCATTCAAATATGCCTAAATGTTTTTGACGTCCATCGTTGATTTAGATCAGATGGCTGTAGGACATTTTTCTGGTTGAACAAGTAGAGGGGTTGATGACCCAAATGCGCATGAAATTTGTATCCAATCGACCTTACCATTGGCTTGGTGTCCGCCCAAAATTTTGAAGGATCCTTTTGGCCGGTTTGAAAGAAGTTAGTGGCAGTGCCAACTTTGAGGCATGCTAAATCGGGTAGAAGACTATCTAGAGACTGCCCACGGGGGAACCAACCACAAATTTTGGTATCAGAGAAAGTTTAAGCTCATGAAGAAGATGGTTGCATGCATAGGTAGAAGAGGGCATGATAGAGGTCGACTAGCAGTGAACATGGAGATTATGGAAGAAATGAGAGAGCTGCGAGCACGTATGGAGGCCATGGAGACTCACAAATGAAGAGATCATTAGAGGAAATTTCAACACAAAATGGGCCTCTTAAGGAAAATTAATAAAATAATAGTTAAAATAATAAAATAATATTTATTAATTTTGGAGGAAGAAAAGAAGAAAACTACTTTTTGTTTATATTTTTGACATATCTCCCTGTGTTTTTACTCAGATTTCAATCAGGAGATCTCATTAGATGTGGAATTAAATTCCACATCCAAATAATACCCACTTGGCATACTTTTGATGGGCCCTGCTACCCCAAAAATAAGAAATACCTGAAAAAATGTGATGATGATGTCATCATCACCATCATCATCATCACGTTTTTCAGGTATTTCTTAGTTTTGGGGTAACGGGGCCCATCAAAAGTATGCCAGCTGGGTACTCATTGGATGCAGAATTTAATTCTGCATCTAATGAGCTCTCTCGATCAAAATTTGAGTAAAAACACAAGGAGATATGTCGAAAATGAGAACAAAAAAAGTAGTTTTTTTATGATACATATCCCGAAATTTATATTAAAATTTTGTTTAAGACCTATACGGTATTTCAAATTTAAATCAATTTCATTGGGTAACAAATGATGACGTGGAATTTGAATTAGAGTTAAAAGGCCCATTTTGAGTTGAAATTTCCTCTAATGCCAAAATCGGGAGACATGAGTGAGCCAGAATATGAAGAGAAACACGAAGAAGCGATACCCATGCAATAAACGCCTAAGTTGAGGTATTTCAGGTCAATTATAGAAGAAAATTCAAGGTTGAAACCTGAGTTGTTTACCTACGAGGGAGTATCATTGCAGACCACTTCATTGACTGGATTAGTGAGCTAGATAAGTACTTTGAGAATGAGGAGATTGAAGAACACAATAAGGTTGGACTAGCAATGAGGCTGAAAGGGCATGTGTCCTTATGGTGGGACAGTGTGCAAGCAGAAAGAAGAAGGAAGAGTAAGCCATTGATCAAAAGCTGGGATAGGATGGTAGCTAAAATGAGGGCTAATTTCTTTCCCAAATATTATCAGCTAACCCTGTATAGACAGATGCAGAATCTGAGACAGATATTACTAACTGTCAGAGTGTATATTGAGGAGTTCTACAAAGTGAACTTGAGAGCTATTTATGTGGAGGAATCAACGAAGAAAGCTGTTAATGATGCCAAAGGTCTAAGTATGGAGATCCAAGAAGAGATCAGTATGATAGCGCCTAGGACAGTGGAGGAGGCATATCAATGTTCCCTAAGAATAGAAGAGAATCTAGTGAGCAAGCAGAACTTCAAAAGAGGTAGTAGTTCAGATAGAGGAAGAGAACAAGCAGTACGAAGAGGAATATTTGTCTCCCAGAGAAGTGAGTCCAATAGCTCTAAACATCACGAGCCATATGGTAGAGGAAGTGACTTAAGGGGAAGAAGACCTTACCAAGGCGGTAGAGGTAGAGGAAGAGGCAGATAGGCTATCTATAGGTGCTACAAATACAACCAGTTGGGGCATAGATCATTCAAATGTCTAGAGAAATAAGACATAGGGTAGAGAGGAGCCTATGTACCTCAAAAAGATCAGCAGCAAGAACAGTCGACAAAAACTGAGAACTTGTCAGAGAGGGGCAAGGCTTTGATGATGAACAAAGTCTTATTGAATCCTGAGAAGGAGCCAACAGAGCCTGCTTTGAGGAAAGATTTATTCAAGACAATGTGTAAGGTCCAAGGGAAATGTTGTAAGATGGTGATTGATAGTGGGAGTACTGACAATCTTGTTTCCACAAAGATGGTGGAGAAGCTGAGTCTGAAGAAGGTCATACATCTGATGCCATACAAAGTATCTTGGTTACACAAAGGACATCAAATCTTGGTAAGTGAACAATGTGAGGTTGATTTCTAAACAGACGCATATAAAGATAAGATTATATGTGATGTTATTCCTATGGACGTTTGTCATATACTATTGGGGATACTGTGGCAATTTGATAAGAGCGCAATACATGATGGTAGAAGGAACTGTCATATCTTTGAAGAGAAGGGGATCAAACACGTGCTTATTCCTTTGCAAGAAGGTAGTACAACAGGACAACATGCACCCAAAGTCTTGATGTTTTCAGGAAAATAATACTTGCACCAGATTGATGAGGAAGAGATGAACTATGCTATGTTATGAAAACCTAGAGTGGTGACGATGAAGACCAATATTACGGACCTACCTGAGGAGATTCAGGAGATGCTCAATGAGTTTAGTGACATTATGGTAGATGATTTTCCCAATGAGTTACCACCAAAGAGGGATATAAGTCATCATATTGATTTTATTCCAGGAGCAAGTTTACCAAACAAGGTATCATACAGGCTGACACCCCAAGAGAATGAGGAAGTTAGGAGACAGGTCTAAGGATTGTTGGACAAAGGATTGGTTCAGAATAGTTTGAGTCCATGCACAATACCAGCAATACTTACTCCAAAGAAGGATGGCGACTGGAGGATGTGTACTGACTCCAGGGAAATTAACAATATTAATTTCAGATATATCTTTCCATTACCAAGGATGGATGACACGATGGATTGCATGAGTGGGGAAATATGCTTTTCAAACCTGGATTTAAAGAGTGGGTACCATCAGATCAGGATCAGAGAGGGAGATGAGTGGAAGACATCCTTTAAGACAAATGATGGGTTGTATGAGTGGTTGTTTATGCCATTTGGACTGTCCAACACACCAAGCACTTTCATGAGATTGATGAATGAAGTCTTGATATATTTCATAGGTAAATTTGTGATAGTTTACCTTGATGATATTTTGATTTTCACCAAAACAAAAAAAGAACACCTGAAACATATGAGATGTGTTTTAGGGAGACTGCAACAGGAGAAGTTGCTAGTGAATGTGAAGAAGTGTACATTTCTGAAGTCATAATTTGTATACTTAGGTTTTGTTATCTCAAGAGATGGTTTGAAGATGGATCTAGAGAAGGTGCAAGAAATCATTGATTGGCCTTCACCTAGGAACATATTTGAGGTAAGGAGTTTTCATGGTTTGGCAAGTTTCTATAGGAAATTTATAAAGAATTTCAGTGGTATATGCTCTCCTATTGTTGAGACAATAAAGAAGGACAAACAACCATTTCAATGGACAACATAAGATAAAAAGAATTTTCAGTTCTTAAAGAAGAATATCATTGAACAACCAGTACTGAAGTTGACAGACTTCAAGCAACCTTTCCAAGTAAAATGTGAAGCCATTGGAGCAACAATTGGAGCTGTACTCAGTCAGGAGGACATGCCTATAGCATATTTCAGTGAGAAGCTAAATGATTCAAAGCAGAAATACTCATCTTATGACAAGGAATTTTACACTATTGTGCAAGCAATGAAGCATTGGAGACATTATCTGATGCCCAGAGAGTTTGTATTGTTCTCAAATCACCATGCATTACAATACATTATGCATCAACCTAAGTTGAAACTAAAACATGTTAAGTGGGTTGAGTTCTTGCAGAGCTTTACTTTTGTGTTGAAGCACATAAGTGGACAATCGAATCGAGTAGTTGATGCCTTGAGCAAGAGACTGTTGATTGTGCAAGAGAATCAGATCCAAGTCTTAGGGTTTGAGCACTTAAGAGATTTGTATGAGATCGATGTTGATTTTTAGGAGGCTTACAAGGCTTGCAGGAATACTGTGGAGATGGATAAAGAGCCATGGATGGCATAGATGTTGCAAGATGGTTTTCTTTTCAAGAACAGTAAACTGTGTATACCTAAGTGTTCCATGAGAGAGAATCTAATACATGAGAAACACAATGGAGGTATGGCAGGTCACTTTGGAAGTGATAAAAACTTTGGACAAATGAACCATTTCTATTTTTTTTCCAAAGATGAGGTCTGAAGTTGAGAATTTTGTGAGTAGGAGCAGAGTATGTCAGCATGCTAAGGGAAGAAGCCAGAATATAGGCTTATACACACCTTTGCCTATCTCAACTAGGCCTTAGGATTCTGTGAGTATGGATTTCATTCTGAGTTTACCAAAAACTAAGAAGGGACATGATTCTATTTTTGTGGTTGTTGACATATTTACTAAGATGGAACATTTCATTCCATGATACAAGACTAGTGATGCCACACACATTGCTAACTTGTTTTTTAATGAAGTTGTGAAGTTACATGGTTTACCCAGGAGCATTATATCAGACAGAGATGTGAAATTCACAGGTCATTTATGTAGTACATTGTGGAAAAAATTGGGTGCTAAGTTGAACTTCAGTTCAGCTTATCATCCATAGTTTGATGGCCAGACTGAGGCAGTTAATAGGAATCTAGGGAACATGTTGAGAATTCTGATTGTGAAAAATTCAAAGCACTGGGATAAGGTGCTAGATCAAGCTAAGTTTACATATAATGATTCACCAAACATAAGTATAGGGATGAGTCCATTTCAAATTCTGTATGGAATGCATCCAAGAGGAGTGTGCGAGCTTCGTGATTTAGGTCAATTGGAGAAGAGGAGTGCTGATGGAGAAGAGTTTGCAACAAGAATCAATGAGCTACATGTTGCACATGAAAATCCCACATTTCCTAGTCATCCTTCACAGTACTTTCCTGTTTCCTGTCAATCTCCCAAAAATCCTGATCTGGATCACCTTAGCCATTTGTTTCCTTGACCTAGAAGGTACGATGCTCTTTCACATTTTTCACAGAGCACCATAGGTGCCTCCTTCAGTTGAGCAAGAAGTGTCGTTGACCCTTTGCAGTAGTAAAAACCCTAGGTTGACGCTCTGTCTAGTTTTCCTAAAAGCGTCGATGGTCTTAGAAGGGGGAAAAAAGAAGTTTCTAGAAGGTTCCATACATAATCCTTCATGGAATTAGTTCTTGCATGTCTGGGAGAGGTGGAATTCACCTCCCTCACCTATAGAGATCTTATTCTATCCTTTTTTCAAGTCATCCTATGAGTTTTTAGCCTATAAATGAAGCTTCTATGAAGAGAGTGAGGGAGACCAGAAAAAAGCATCCTTATGCTGCTAGTTTGAAGTCTGGATAGAGGCAAAGTAGAGGTAGCTTATAGCTAGAGAGGTCTTCATTGGAGTTTGTAGACATTTGTTGAGACAGAAGCTATCAACATCAAGGCATTTGGTTGTACTTATTCTCACCCATTATTAATACAAAAACATTACCCTTTCCTATATTTGATTATTGTGTTTGTGATTAAATATTATTGAATTCCTTGATCATCAATATGGATAGTTGATTGTCATGATTCTCTCATCTTTTCATTTGTCTTGTGATCCTTCTTGCAGGTATTGAATCATCTCAAGGACCTTTCGGAGAATAGATAAACAGGTCTACGGTTGAGGTACATGATGTGTTATGTTAATTAATTTAACTATTCACAGGAAGGATATGTGGCTGTGATTCTTTTGTTCTGTAGTTGTGTTTTGCATTATAGAGGAACAAGCAGTGTCAGCAATGGTTGAGAATTCCTAGTAACAAAATTGGTGACTCCACTAGGGGGGTGCAAAATCGATCAGATATGGGGAAGATCCAGTCAAATCTAGTGCAAATCCAGTCAGATCTACAACTCGTTGGTAACCATTCCACTGGTGAAGTTTTTCTCTCATCTCTTTGTTGTTTCAATTTGCAAGGTAAACTACTCTTTTCATTTTATTTATGATAATTTGCCTCGTTCTGGATTATAATTTTTACTGCTCTCTGGGTAATTGTTGTTTTCTTACTATTTTCAGTTCAACTGAGACTTTTTTGTTTTTCTTGCAGTTCTAAATTTTTCAGTACGCTGTCTGGATGGCGTGCCTCTCTGTGGTTGACAGAGCGACGATATTTGTTTTGGGCGCCTTTCCCTTTGACTGACAGAGCACTGCCTTCCCTCCACGACGCCCCTCCCTTCAGCTGACAGAGCATCGTCCTTCCTTCCAGGGCATGTTTCCCTTCAATTGATAGAGCGCCGTAGGCGCCTAAGTCCGGAGGTACTAGCGCGCCAATTCGACTTATGAGGTAGGCTTCAAAAAATATTTGTAAAATTTGTCTTTGTCTATTTGGAAATTTTTATCTTTCTGAAAATTCTGTGTGGTTTGCTTGCTTCTCTGAGATTTTGTTGTGTTCTTTGCATCTACCTGCTATTTGAGAGTACTTTGTGAACCTCATTCTCTTTCGAGTTCAGTTCTAAAGTCTTGATATTTTTTATAGGGGAAAATGGTAGATAGTTTCAGTTTTGGTTTTAACGAAATATCTAGAAACTTTTATTTTTGAAAAGAAAATCATAGCCTCTTTTAAACTAGTTCATTGTAGACTGCTTTGAGTGCTTCATATTTTCCAGAAAAAATACAAAAAATAACCATTTTAGTTTCTTCTTGTTTATGCTTTAGAAGTTGTCATTTTTCTGCATAAATAGATTAGAAGAAATAGATTTTTTGACATTGTAGCAAAGATAGTTTGCATGCACACTAGAGGCTTAGTTTCTTTGTCAAAATTTTTAGATATCTTTTTAGTGCTTGTTGAAAATTTTTTGTGTTTGAAAAAGCTTCATTTTCTTGCATTTCTCGATTCAAGTTTGTGTTGTTGAAATGGCTTTATTTTAAGGTTCTTGAAAACATAAAAAGAGAAAATTTTCTCCTTACCCTAAATAGTTTTCATCGAAATTCAAAGAAGTGTTTTCTATTGCATATAGAGTTAATCTACATTATTGGAGACAACATTTCCACAAACAATCACCTAATCGTCAAGATAAAATCAATGGTAGATTTAGGTTAAAATTTGTATAGAAAGTTGAGTGATAGGCTAGAGAGGTGTTCGGGTGTCGTTAAGTGTAGGAGCTGTTGTTATTTGTACCGTCGATATATAGAAACGGTCTTCCACGTACCATCGGTATATAGAAACGGTCTTTCATGTACCCTTGAGGTATATAGAAAGGTTCTTTCACGTACTCGATTGTATATAGGAAGGCCCCTTGTGAACAATTGTGCATTAGACAACACTACTACCAATTTGAGCTCCCACGTACCTTGCGTATATTGGGAGACCCCAATAGGATACCCTATCCAAACTGAGTTAACCTCTTGGTTGTCTTGGATTTATGGGTGAATCTTGTAAAGTCTTGATAATCCTGGTGAGAAATTGGACTTTGAACCCCCCTATCATTTAAGACTGCTTGTGACCTTTACCTCTGTGTAGGTGTTTTTGTGTGATTTTTTTCTTTGACCTAGGTTAGAAGACTTCCAGCCACCACCATGGATGAGCAGCTTGCGTAGTGTCAATCCCGTAGGTTGCAAGGTTTACCTCCTGACTCTCCTCCAGCCGTGGAAGGGGAAGAAGGGGTAGTTATGGAGATACCAGCTTTGGCTGAGAATCATATGGAACTTACTCCACCTAGAGAAGATTTCACTGTTTACATGAATTCTTTGGTCCAATTGCCTCCTACAACCGATGCTTCTTTGCATCCACCGTTGGAATGCCATGGCAATGTTTTTGCCCCACCAGATTATGGTCCAGATGCTCCTTTTTGGAGGACTTCTATGGGCCAAGCCATTGCTAAATTCGGGGTTATTAGACCTTCACCAGGAAATCCTCCCTTGGGAGAGGAGGAACACAAAAGAATTAATGCATCTCTCGATCGAGCTCGTAACTTCTCAGAGAGAATAGAAAGAATTATTCCTCCACCTGTGTCCCATTATGAAAATTTACAGGCACGATTACCCTGTAATACATACCCTTGGCCTAAAGCATAAATTAAACCTTCTTCTAAAGGCCGCCCAACTTATGGGAGAATTCTCACAACCTATGGCCTGAAGGATATCGTTCACTAGATCAATTGTTAGGACCTATTGAAGAAATTTCGTTTCAAGGTAATCCAGGTCTAAACCACAACCCTACAGTGTCACATCTGTTGTTCAAGAATAAACACCCTTGTAACCTAGGGTCTGGGGTTACCAACTTACTTCTAAAACTTGCAGACAACCAGCTTTAAAGTATAGAATGAAAATAGGAAGAGATTTTGGACTCACCCAATTATCGACGGTTGATCCAAGCTTTGTCTTCTCCTGCTCTGCTTCTCTCCAAAGCTTCCAAGAATGCACCTCCTTCACCTGTAAAGAACAAATTCTCCAAATACAATCTTATACATGTATATATGATAGGTTAGATAAACAACATATACAGTGCTTAATCAAATATATTCATCAACCATGATCCATGAAATATATTCAACACAAAGTTGGAAGAAGAGTTCTCTTTATTAACAATCTGTGAATGAGATAAGTGTACAACCCAACGCCTAAAACAAGGACTCCTCTGCAACCAAAGGACTCTGAGTTCTGCTGCTCTGAATACTTCTGAAGATATACCACTGGCATAACTTTTCTCTCCAAGATTCATTGATTAATTCCCTCCCCAAGGCATCTATTTATACCTTGGGAAATAGAGCAATTTCAAAGGTTGAGGAGGTTGAGACAGTTGAGATGGTTAATGCTTAGCTCTCAACTAATCTCCATTAATCATGTTTTATTATTTTTAATGTCGAATGGATGTGTATGTGACTATTGATACTAGAAACCCGCGTATGACATGCGATTTTCCATAAGGGAAACCCGCGTATAGATCTGTACGTGGGTTGCAATGGGAATAGTTGCGTACAGTACACGGGTTGTCAAAAAACATAGTCGTGTATGTACGCAAGTTTCAGTGGAGATAGTCACGTACAACAATCAACATATAGAAAGATAAAATGGCAAGCTGGTTGGAGGATAAATGCATCTCATGTTATGCCCATCTATAGTGTTTAGGCAACCTTCAATCCTATAGTGTCCTTTTGTGTACCAACATATGAAGTGTCGGCACTCGGATGGAGAAGTGCCATTTGGGTTGATAATAGATGCCCCCTAATGTGTGAGGTCAGAGGGAAGCGATGGCTGAAATACATTATAATCATTATCTTTGGAGAACTCAAAAATCCAATGGAGTAGAGGTAGTACCTGGAACAAATAAATAATAATGTCATAGACAAAGTCATATCTGAGGATGCTATGTTCAATATACTGGAACACTAGCTCCTTTACAATATTTGAGTACATCATATAGTACGGGTACTAGACCACGTATATTACAAAGGTGGATCGAAGCCACAATATACAATAATGATGAGTCTTCAAAGATCTAGAAGTTGTGTATATAGGTACAGCATAGTCTTGCGCAACTTAGTCCATAGATAGGAAACTAAGGTCCTCATAAACAATCCCAAAGAACTAGTACAATCCAAGCCATGTGAATAGATGTTATTGAAGTCGAACATGGAGTGGATTCAACAGATTTTCAATCAATAGGTGACAATTAACAACTGAAGCAAAGGAATTCACCCATAATGAAAGTGAATCCGGAGGTACGATCGTCAAAGATCTAGGTCTTCATCTTCAGGAAGTGTTGATGCAAAACCATACTGTGATAAGGAAGGCAATAGATCCTCCAACGAATCACAAGAGTGACTAGGAACTGGGTAAAGGAATGGAGACACAAATGATAATAGATATGACAATGATGTGATCAGGATATAGATCAGACACGAGGTTAAATCCTTGAACAGTGAGCACGACACATAGATGACCCAAGGCATCTTTTAGCTTTATAAATAGAACAACTAGAATTATCTGTCATGTAGGAGACATGATCATATTCCCCAAGTAGAACTGACAAGAGGAGGAGTAAGAAACTCGAAGTAATAGCTGAACTAAAAGTGAACACTGAGACATGAGTATCGGAAAAAACAGAGGGTGCTATGTTCAAGGATGACATGCTGCCACTAACTGAAAACCCAAATAAAACTTCTTCCTTACCTTCCTTGTTGAATTTTAATGAGCCCAGGAAAGTCAACTCGGATCTCTCTTCATTTTTGACAAGCTTAAAGAGAAGAGTGAATACTGCTTGATAATGTCACTAATTCGTGGATTTTATGAGCCTGAACTAGTACATGCTCACTTGGTGTTTTCATGTTTATAGATTTTGAAAACTCCAAAGAAGGCTCTATGGGGGTCCTTTTTCATCCAATTTAGTCTCCTGAGGCCGGAAAAGTATAAAACATACCATAGAAGAACTCTCTTAACTTCCATAGAAGAAAAGGTGAACATTTTTTGTACTTAGTCAGGGAGGTCTGAAAAAGGTTAAATTACCACCTACCCAATGCTCCTTCAAGAGCAGCATATAGCTTGAGTTTTACGAGTGTGAAGGAAAGAAAGATCACTCGAAAAGATCCATTTGAGTACGAGAAATGGGGCTTACAACAATAAACTCGATGCTTTGTTCTTTAGTGTTTAACGAGCATGACAAAGACATAAAATACACTCAGAATCTTTTTCATGTTTAGGTCCAAAGCATGAAAAGGAGAAAACTGAGCTCATACCGGGTGTTCCTTTTCCGTAAATTTAGTCCCTCATGTCCGGAAAAGTGATAAACCTGTACCTGAGAATACTCTTCTCAATTCCGTAGAAAAGAGAGTGATCCTTTCTCGTATTATTCCACATGGTTTGAGAAAGAGATAACCTACCACCAATGCGGATGCCCATTCACGTATTCTTAACGAGCTTGAACGGACAAGTTAACTCGACAGACAAGTCTATTTTTAAGGATTCATACCTGAACCTAAAGAAACTCCATAAGGGCGGGGAGTCCTATAAAGGGATAGCTTGTAAAAAGAGACCAAAATGAGGCTCAATTTGGCGTGAAAAATAGCTAAAAATATTCCCTTGTACCTAAGACAACTACAGCATGAGTATCGAAAGACAAAATAGGTTATAAATGGGATACTCATGAGAGGAAAGCCCTATCCACAGAAGAACAATGGTAAATACAAGTAGCTAATGGTTAAAAATACCATAGTCCGTGGTCAGAATGTTAATTGCTAGGTTTAAGATGGAGTAGGTATAGATGCAGAATGTATGTGAAACGACAAAAAACCATCCTATATGAGCAACAAAAACACCTTAAAACGATGATAAACCTGTTACAAGGCAAAAATATATGGTATTAGTTTTAGAAATTGTGAACTATAGGGAAAAAAACCCACTTAAGAAATAAAATTTCTATAAATAGTTCAAAAACATTAAATAAAACTCACCATTTGAATTTTTAGCCATAAAAGACAAGTTTTCACCTCTACCTTCAATTGCTCGGTGTGGACAATCCGGTGGACCAATTCCAAATATGCAAGAGTCAGGTAATACTACACTCCATGCTCTTCAATTTGATCCAAGCATTTATCAAAATTAGGCCCCGATTTTATGTTTTTAAGTGCCCTCAACCAAGCAACGCTGTGTACGCGGGTTTGCTATATTGAAACTCGTGTACATGCATTATGTACGCAGGTTTCCCGAAGGACAGTCACATACAGTATGTGACATGCATTAATAGATAGTCACGTACACTGCGTGAGGTGAACAAGAAGCATATAGGGTCAAAAATTTGAAATTTTACATGAAACTGAACGTTTGCAAATGCTTGTTTACTAGGTTTGAAGATGGTGCTTGAGTGGAGGGAGCGCGAACATGAAGATATGGATCAAGAAGCACTCCAAGATGCCCCCACCGTGAATTTTTTATGTTCAAGTGGGTTGTTAAAGTTTTTCTATAGCTCACCTATGCGGGACAATGTCCACCTCTTGGAGTTCTTGATAAATTATTGGGATCGTGACTTGGGCATGTTTGACCTTTAAGGTGAGTCCTTGGAGATTACTTCAGAGGATATCTATTTCATTACGGGTCTATCATGATGGGGAGCTCTGGTAAAATTAGAAGGCACCGGCAGAGGTGGTGATCCTCTAAGTGTCCAAAACTATATTGATGTATACTATGCACCAGGCACACAAAAGAGGGGTAGTTGCATCCCCATTGTACCCATACGTGACCTTCCTCTATAGGTATTGAGAAGTACCATAGTGAGGGATGTGGGATCATATTATCTTCACCTTGTGACATGGAACTAGATGAGACTAGCAGTGGATTGTATGCAGCGGGCTCTATATGACTAGTGCTTGGGAGGATCCCGATTATAAGAAAATAGCTCTCTAACTACAAGAGAGGAAGGAGAAAGAATTTTGGATATTATATCATACTAGTAGCCTTCTTCTTTGAGAGAGTGTTGGGATTGAGCCCTGCAGTACCCTTACCAGTTCGTTCTCCTCATTAGCCTAGGCTGAGTAGATGGGGAGATATCTTCCTCCACCAGGGAGGTGGTGGCTCGTTGCAGAGTGTCTATGATGATGACTTCTACTTTTGGTGGGAGCGTCAGTTGCCGGATTTGGAGCAGTTTCCATATGCTGGAATGGATTTTCATGGTGATGCAGACCTCGTCCTCCCTCTAAGAGGAGCATGGAGAGAGTTAGGTAATTTTTATTTTCAAGTTTTAAAATTTTTATGAATTTCAAAATATAGAGATATATACATATGTATAAGAGTTTTAATCCTTTTAAAATGTCAAAATGCATATATTGGACCGGTCCTCCCTAAAGGGCATCCACGCATGTATGTGTGTCCTATCTTGGGAGAAGACCAGGGGCTGATTAGGGTTCTGGAGGGGAAGCTGGCCAGGCTTACCCAGAGAGTACCCACCTTACGGATTGAGCACATCCTAGCCATCATGTAGGAGTTCATGGTGTGTGTGTAGCCAGAGCAGTATTAGTATACATAGATGCTGTTGAGGCTGCTAAAGCCAAGGAGGTTGAAGAAGCTAGGGTATAGGGAGACCGGGGGGAATAGGGTGGTCCAGCTTAGATCTAGGGCATTTGATCGACTTTGATCCATATTTTGTATATTTTTTGTATATTATACAGTTATGACTGGATCTGAGGATCATAGACTCAACCTATCTATGGACAGATATTATCACACACACACACACACACACACACACACACATATATATATATTGTCATTTTATTTACAAATGTTTTTTATGTGTTTGCTGTATATTTTTATGAAAAATGTGTTAAATGCCAATCCAAGATGTAATTAGCGTATGCATCAGTTAATGAATTTTGATTCCTTGGAATATGATTGAATGTAACGAACTCAAAATTTCTTTCCAATAACCTAACTTGCATAAACTGACGTAATAGAATAGGGTTCCACACCTAGTAAGCCCGATTGAGCTGGGAAACCAACAGTTGAGAGTCCAGTCAGAATTCTAGTTGATTGATACCACGTGAAAAAGCATCCCATAGAAGCTCAATGATGGCCCTATATTTAGCCACATTATTGGATGAATGACCTAAGCAAGCGCCTCCCGAGGAAACTAGCTATCCTGAGGGTGAATAAATGACCCATGCAACTGAAGCTAGATTACAAGTGTGACAACTGGTGCCATCAGTGAAACCTATGAACCTCTCGAAATACATCTGAAACAACCAGCAGATGGTATAAAAAACACAAACCGACGAACTGCTAAGCCTAAGCATAGTACTTTTTCAGGTAGAGCCCATTTCTAGGCTTAGGCAGCTTATTCCCATCAAAATAAATTAATTCATATGCACCCTTCTTTAAAACCTTTGACATGACATATGGTCCAAACCACATAGACCTGAACTTTCCTGCCCCCAGGGGTTCTTTATCTTGGTCCCAAAGCAAAACAAGTTCCCCCTCAGAGAAAATTCGAGGTTTGACCGACTTATCATATTGGTTTTTGACCCTATTTTTATGAGCTTGGTTTTTTGTCAGTGCATATCTACGTTGTTCATCAATATGCTCTAAATGTACTAAACATTATTCAAGCTCAGTCGTATCAGGTAACACATGAATAGCTATTTTTAAGGACGTGATTTCACATTCAATCGAGGTAACGACTTCCACTCCATGAATGAGTTGGAAGGGGGAGAAACCTGTAGTAGTTTTTACATTAGTTCGATACGCCCAAAGAGCAGGGTATAGCATGATATGCCAATTTGAACGGGCTGCATTAATAGTACATTTGAGGATAGTTTTCAAAGTTTTATTAATAGCCTCGACCTGACCATTGGCTTGAGGATAGAACAAGGATGAATGTTCTTGTCTAAATCCTAGCATAGTGGTCAGTTCCATCATCATGCTATTTTGAAAATGATTACCATGGTCAATGACAATCACTTTGGGTATACCAATTCATGCTATAATTTGATTGAACACGAAAAAAGCTACAGTTTCCTCATCAGCTCTAAAGGTGGGCATTGCCTTTGCCCATTTTGTAAAATAATCCACGGTGACAATGATATATTTGTGCCCCCCAGCCGAGGCCGGGTTACACGCCATGTAGTCAATCCCTCACTTCATGAAGGGGCCGACCAAGATAACGGGAAATAACGAAGCGGGATGTGACCACATCTTCCTGATGTAAAGCTGACAAGGATGACAATGCTTAACGGCTTCCACACAATCCTTAAAGATCGTGGGGCAGAAATAATCGACACGTAATATCTTCTGGGCCATTGCTAACCCAGATAAATGACCCCCACATGCTCCACTATGGGCATCATTCAGGACAATCTCAGCTTCCTCGTGGGTAAGACATCGACGCAAAATGGAATCTACCCCCCTACAATATAAAGTATCTCCTATGATGAGGTAGTTCTTAGCATGTAGGCGTAGTTTACATCGTTCTTCCCGCAAGAAAGCTGCAAGATACTTCAAACTCTGGAGATAGATAAGCATATCTCCCTACCAGGGGTCAGAGGTGGAAATCAAGAAGATATGCTCATCTGGGAATGAGTCTTCTTCAATGACTACATCTTCTTCCATTGGAAATTATGAAATAAGCTCGACAAAAAATAAGGATTTTTTGGATTTGGCGGACTGAAAATCCAAGTCAAACTCTTGGAGAATGACTATCCATTTGTTGAATTTGCCTCCAACTATCTGTCAGGACAAAAAATATTGAAAAGGATTGACATTTTCCACTACCGTTGTAGTCCTTAGTAAGATATAGTGACGTAACCTCTGAACAGCATAAACAGCTACTAAGGCCAACTTCTCGACGTGGGAGTACCTTAGTTCAGGTACGGCTAAAGCACGACTAAGATAGTAAATGACATGCTCTTAGAGCCTATCGTCCTCCTGGAATAGGACTACCCATATGGTCGACTCAGACGCGGCCATATACAATATAAAATCCCTAGAGTAATCTGGCGGACACAACAATGGTGCCAACAACAAAGATTTTTTCAATGCCTTGAATGCGAGTTGTGCAGTTTCATCCCATACAAATGGGGTGTCCTGTTTTAGCAGGCACATGAAACCCTTAGTAATCTTGGCATAGTTTACAATGAAACGTCGAAGAAAATTGGACTTTCCCTAGAGGCTCTGAAGTTGCCTAATAGAACGAGGAGGAGGCAAACTTACAATGGCCTCAACTTTTAATAAATCCACCTAAATGCCTCTATTAGACATAATGAATCGGAGCAGTCTCCCTGACTCGACATAGAACACACACTTGTGGGGATTCAAGTGGATTTTATAGTATTTTCATCATTCAAATATCAACCGTAGGTGATCTGGATGGTCAATCCTCTTACGAGAATGTGCAGGTAGATCATCAAGGTAGGGTTCGACAATGGCTTTGATATCATGGAAGGAAAAATTCATTGCCCGCTGAAAGGTTGCCCCAACATTTTTCAATCCAAAAGGGAATTTTTTTGTACACGAAGGTACCCCAAGGACAAATGAAAGCAGTTTGATGTTGGTCTTCCGGTTTTATTTGAATTTGATTATATCCGGAGAAGCCATCCATAAACGAAAAAAACTTCACTTCCCGCGCAAGCATCAATAATTTGGTCTATAAATGGCATGGGGTAGTCATCCTTAGGACAAGATTTGTTCAAATCTCTAAAGTCAATACAAATGTGTATGGTCCCTTGCTTCTTATCAACAAGAACATGGTTGGAAACCCATTCCGTCAGAGCTATGGGATAAATAAAACCGGCTTTCAACAGCTTTTCCACTTCAGCCTTCACTGCCACCACCAGTAGAGGAAATTTGAGGTCTAAAATGGGCCTCCTAAGGAAAATAATAAAATAATAGTTATTAATTTTTGAGGAAGAATGAAAAAAACTACTTTTTTTGTTCGTATTTTCGACATATCTCCTTGTTTTTTTACTCAAATTCTGAGCGAGAGAGCTCATTGGATGAGGAATTTTATTCCGTATCCAATGAGTACCCACACTGCATACTTTTGATAGAGCCTTCTACCTCAAAAACAATAAATACCTGAAAAAATGTGATGATGATGTCATCATCACGTTTTTTCAGGTATTTAATGTCATCATCATGTTTTTTCAGGTATTTATTATTTTTGGGGTAGTGGGCTCTGTCAAAATTATGCAGTGTGGGTACTCATTGGATGTGAAATTAAATTCCGCATCCAACGAGCTCTCTCACTCAGAATTTGAGTAAAAACACAAGGAGATATGTCAAAAATCCGAACAAAAAAAGTAGTTTTCTTTTATGACAAATATGTCAATTCAACCATTATGGTTGACTCATTTTATTGAAATTCTATTGGTTCTTGAATTCCAACTCACAAAATTTATTGTTGGTGCATTTTCTTATCAGGCCCATTTTAGACCCCAAATTTCCTCTAATGCTTTACGCGGGTTAACAGGTCTCAACTTTTTTCGAACAGGTTTAGCGTCAAGGTATGTTCAGATCTCATGCTCGACTATAGATGGATCAATGCCCAACATATCCTCATATGACCAGCAAAAATAGTTGCATAATTCCTTAAACAAGGACATATAGAATGGCTTCATCAGAAGGTAAAACCATATCTAAACAGTCTGTAGAATGCAAAGAGTTTTCTGCCCAAGCAGGCAGATATGCTTCTTCCAATTCCTCTGAGACTGTGAGGGGAACCGAAATGGAATCAACAGTGGTTTGGGTGACAGCTTGATAAGCCACTTCCACTGTCGATAGGGGCACTTTAGGTTCATGGTGGGTAGGGAGGACCCAAGGATCAGTCCTATTGACAACCATAACAATGGACTTTCCCACATTAGTAGAACCTATATAATTAATAGGAGCTGGAAGATCGAATGTTCCCATCAATGATGTATACATTCCAGCCCCTAAGCTCTGTGCAACAGGTTTGACCTTATCAACCAATGGCACAGTGGACTCATTAGATTCCATGTGGCCTTTTTGAGTAAAATTGAGTTGGTCAACAGTAACTAACTTCCCTTCATGTGGAAACACTACCACCTGAAAGACGACCGATGCTATACCAGACATGGCATAAGTCCAGCTTCTTCCCAAAACCAAATTATAGTCCAAAGGTGCATCAATCACCTCTACCTCAATAGACACCGCTTTCCCTGCTAGCTTAATTTCAAAATCCAGTAGGATACCATGTGGATGAAATGACCTTCCGTCGAAAGTAGTAAGCAGGGTGTTTGACGGGACCAGCTCTGAGGATCCAAGAGCTTTCCAACATGACAAGGACATAACACATGTAGAAGCACCCTCATCAACAACTGCCCTTCCAATGGTCTTTCCACCATGGATGACATCTATTGATAAGGCTACATGGTAAGGTAGGCGAATTTTGACATCAGACAAGTGAAATTTCGCCATGAAACTCGATGAGTTCATACTGCCTAAGGTTTCTAAGAGTGCATCCCACTGGGCAGGACAACTCTGTAACACCTCTAAAGTCGACATTGCATAATGTGTCTAGGCTAAGTCTTCAACCACAAGGTAGTTGGATGCAGCCCTAGCATTAGGATTATGCAAGGTATTCTGAAAGACACCTTTCGGTATCTTGGGCATAGTTTCAGCAGGTTTCTCGATCGTGAGAGGGTTAGAAGTTTCACCTATAGACTTACCATTCTCAGAGGTCTCTTTTTCATAGTTATTATTCTTGGTCTGTAGAAAAGTTGAATATCGAACCATGTTGATATAATTGGTATCAGGGGCATTTGGGGTGCCCCCTGCTGCATTCGAAGCTGAAGCAGAATTCTGCCCTTGGGGAAACGGATCCTTTAGGACAGCCGGTTGTTGAGCTTTTAACAGCTTTTGGGATTGTTCCATAAGGGGACAAAGATGGGTAAGGTGATCTTCATGGAAAAACTTGCATGGGAATTTCACCTTTTTCTTTTCTTTATTGCCCCCATCAGCATTATTTGCAGGTTTCTGCTTGTTTTGATTTCCCTTCCCTTTCTTTCCTCTCTTCTTCTTCCCACCGGGCTATTGATTTCCCTTCTGAGAGGTATCTGCAAAAACATTTGCATTTTTGGGTGAGGGGGAATCATTTGCTGCCTCCACCATAGAATGTTTGAGGAACAACTGATGGAGCTGTTTGGCCAAAGATTCTACAGTGGGAGAATTAATGGACCTAACTACACCATCGGCATGGGGTCCAGACTTAGGTTTCTCTGCATTGTGTGTTGGCCTCGATGCCTCAGGGATAATCTCATACAAGATACCAGACTAAGAGTAAATCAAATCAAGTTGTTGGGCCCTGAGGATAGCTTCTTCCTCATTCGCCACTCCTGAAGTGGATACGTCCTTAGATATATAAGGCAATAGTGATTTAAGGAACCATTCTAGATGTAAGAACTTGGGAGGAATAGTGGATTTAATGAGGCTCTTCCACCTCCTCCACTCTTAGATGTGATTCAAGATAAGGGTGGCCTTGTTCTGCCTGAAGGTAGATAACAAGTCCATTCTGAAATCATATCGGACTAGAAGCTGGATGTGCCTAAGGAATGTAGTAGCCAAGTCCCAAAAACTGCTGAATGCAGCAGAAGGCAACTCAATGTACCATTTTGTTGTAGTACTCGTCAAGGTTATTTGGAACAACCTCAACCTAACTGAATCTTCATTCATTGAATTGGAAGAACACCATAAATGAAAAGTGGTGGCATGAGCCCCAAGATCTTCACCAACTTTGCCTTCGAATTTTGGGATGTCCGAAGGCAATTTGGTGGGGACAGGTGGCCAGGAGGGATCATGCCTCACCGAGTCGTTCATCAGTTTAGACAAATATGGCAAGTTTAACATTGCCAAGAAAGGAAGCTTAGGTTGAACTGGAGCACTAAAAGTGCCAGTCTGCGGATTAGAGGGACTTGCCCCCAAATTCCCATATGTAAAGGTGGGGTTTCCCCCTGCTGCAGGTTGCGAAATGGATGGGTTACTTTGAAATGGATTCCATCCGTAAGCCATGGGATTGTTGATATGAGGTGCAATATAAGAGGTTCTGGCTGCCCCAGTCAAAACTGGGGTTTCAAATACAGGAGTAGGTATCCCTCCGCTAAACAGTGAAAAGGGAGAGCTCACGAACGGAGCAGAGACCGGGGTTTGGAAACCTTGACCATAAGGGTTAGTGTTCCCAAACTACACTCCTACATAAGAGGGTGGTGGGCCTACGTATGGAGTGGATGGGGGTATATGCCCCCCATTCCAAGGAAATCCTTCGACAAAAGCCAAGTATCCTATAGGACCACTCTGGGCAGTGTATGTGAAAGAGGTTGGAACTGTAGGTACACTAGGAATCCCAATGACATACCATTGGAAGCACCTGCCAGGCTTGTGGGAACCAACAATTGAACCACTCGGCTCGCTCGAGTTAAGGGCATAGTAGGTATGCTTGATCTAGGGGAACCTATCGAGGGAGGTAGGACCTCTTCAGCCGGGATGGCTGAGGTGAAAATGAAAGAAATTTCTCCCGCACTAGACATTATCCTGCCCACAGGGACACCAATCACGGGTGGATCAAAAGGACGAACTTGGACGATCACTGGATCGTTTAAGTCAGTCAAGGGTGTATTAAAATTCCTTTCAAACTTGTCAGCCTACAAGTCTTCTATCTCAACTGTATTTAAATAAAAAAAGGTTTGCCCCAAGTTCTGGTTCACCTGGAACTTCACTGACTCCTATCGGTTCAAACGAACCATCCGTGTCCAATCTTCGCCTTTGAGGTGGAGGTGGAGCTTCCAATGTGATGAGAGGAGGAAGGTTTTTCAACCTCCATGACCTTCTGATAGGTTGGTCCTCCATGATTATAAATTTGACAATTCAAACCCTAAGGTCGGCTAAACACGGACAAACCACAGAGCAATCACTACGAAAAATCCTAAAGTCTCAACAGTCAACAAGGGTAAAATATATGCTTTCCCAAAGAAAGTTGAAAAATAGTTGCTTGGCGTCCTTGAAGAGGTTCTTAGGCACAAGCGGAAGAATCACCCGCCACCCTCCTACACTTTCAACAAGGGTTACCTTCCAAGCCCGTCCAAGGTGAACCAAAAATAGCCTTCTGGTTTACCTATGTATGAACCCTAGATGTCAAGAGACTAGAGGCTACCTTAACTATACCAACAGTCTGGGGGGACCATCGCAAGCCTGATTCGTACACATGGGCAGGGTAGCTGAGCCTGAAACTCTGTCTAGGACAGAATCCCTAGATGCGTAAAAATCCTGATTTACATTTCGACAAGGAATCAGAGGGTTATCTCCTCAGTCCAATGCCTCCACGCGGCCTCGTGCTTGACTCCCGTTTGAGAGGAGCTTCCTAGATACTATCGATAAAGAGAAGGATTTGCCTATCAATTGGCCCACTATGTCTGAATTTAAATACTTATGGGGAGTTTACACTTCCTATCCCACAAGTCTAGCCTAAGCTAGTAGGTGTATGGCCCTAAAAAACAAAAAAACTTACTAATAAATTTTAATTATTGTGTTCATTTTAAGGGATATTTTTTACTCAGAAGGCAAGTGGAGTGAAAGACTATGATGTTTTTGACTCGATAAGAAATGTAAAAACAACAGGTGTATAATTTCAAAGCAAATTATCACTACTTAAAAGCAAGCTTCTCTTTCTTTTTTTTTGTAAATGTAAACTGATGAAAATGCAACGAATAAAGAGGAAACTAAGACTATATTTTTGTAATTTTTGAGATTATATTTAAAAACTGAAAACAAAACTACTGTATGCAAATCAAACAAAAAATTTTCTATCGTTTTCTTTTCACTTTTCAAATTGCTCAAAGACTACTATGCACCTAAATGCACGATACTTGAGTATGATTGAATAGACTAACTGTATAAAATAAGCAAAATGAGTTAAAGTAGATTCATAAAACCAAAGATCAACCACCTAAGGAATACTTGGAACCCTAGCTTGGGTGGACACAATAAATAGAAATCACTGAGATCAAACAAAGGCAAGTGGCAAACCAACACTATTCAAAAATAGAAAGGAAAATACAGTGTCTAGAACCTTGATCACTGATTCATACAACCAACACTTGAACCTATAACCCAATAGGCGGATCCACTTCAAGTTGCTAACAAAAAGACAATCCAAACAATAAGAACTCAAGGGCTTTACAAGAAAGCACAAGGTGCGGCTAACAAGGTCATCAAAATCACAGTGATATACTCATAAGGAAGGCCACTCAGCAAGACAAAATCTATAAAAGGGTAGGGACAAGCAAACCCTAACCCAAAATTTTTAATGCTCAGGCTTGTACGCAACTGTGTACAAGGGAAACCTACGTAATGTATGTGACTATGCTATAGAGCAACCTGCGAACACAGACCTCTATACACGACTGTGTGCAAGGGAAAATCACGTATAGGTATAAATTTTCAAATAAAAAGAAAAATTTAAAGGTCTTCAAACACCACTCTAAGCATGAACCAAGACAAGACACCACACAATGAATCAAGGCAAAGACTGGGCACTGATCTACATAGTTAACCCACAGTAGTCTGGGCTTCCCAGTGGAGTAGCGAGTTATGTTGTTTAGGAATAAACACCCTTGTAACCTAGGGTCTGGGGTTACCAACTTACTTCTAAAACTTGTAGACAATCAACTTTAAAGTACAGAAAGGAAATAGGAAGAGATGTTGGACTCACCCGATTATTGACGGTTGATCCAAGCTTTGGCTTCTCCCTCTCTGCTTCTCTCCAAAGCTTTCAGGGATGCACCTCCTTCACCTACAAAGAGAAAATTCTCCAAATGTAGTCTTATACATGTATATATGACAGGTTAGATAAACAACATATACAGTGTTTAATCAAATATATTCATCAACCATGATACATGAAATATATTCAACACAAAGTTGGAAGAATAATTCTCTTTATTAAAAATCAGTGAATGAGATAAGTGTACAACCCAACGCTTGAAACAAGGACTCCTCTACAACCAAAGGACTCTAAGTTCTGCTACTCCGAAGACTTCTGAAGATATACCACCAGCATAACATTTCTCTCTAAGATTCATTGATTAATGCCCTCCCCAAGGCCTATATTTATACTTTGGGAAATAGAGCAGTTTCGAAGGTTGAGGAGGTTGAGACAGTTGAGATGGTTAATGCTTAGGGATCAACTAATCTCCATTAATCATGTTTTATTATTTTTAATGTCGAATGGATGTGTACGCGACTATTGATATGGGCAACCTGCGTATGACATGAGAGTTGCGTTAAGGGAAACCTACGTATAGATCTGTATGCGGATTGCAATGGGAATAGTCGCGTACAGTACACAGGTTTTCAACAAACATAGTCACATATGTACGCAAGTTTCAGTGGAGATAGTCATGTACAACAATCAACATATAGAAAGATAAAATGGCAAGCTGGTTGGAGGATAAATGCATATCATGTCATGCCCATCTATAGTGTTTAGGCAACCTTCAATCCTATAGTGTCCTTTTGCGTACCAACATATGAAGTGTCGGCACTCGAACGGAGAAGTTCCATTTGGGTTGATAAAAACATCCTAAACCTATTGCTAGACCTTCCATACCTGTCATGGTTGGGGGGAAATCCTCAAATCAAGTTGTATTAGTAAACTCTCACGTCGGGGGGCAACCCTTGGCAGGAGTTATGTTACCTTTTAGTGGAATTATGTCTAGTTTAGGACAAGTTGCAGCTATAGCACAACCTACAGTATTTATACCCCCCACCAATACCCATGTTGCTTCCCCCCCATCTAGTACAGGCCAACCCTTAGGGTCACATCCTGTCAACAATATGGCTTCTTGGGGATATACTTATCCAGGAACTCAACAACCTATGGTTAATCAAGTTTACCAACAACCACCACCTACGGCTACTTATCCTGGAATGCCTTACCCCAAAAATAATTTTGTACCTTGGGGACAACCAAATTGGTCAAATATCCCATCATATGGAGGTACTTTTTTTAATACTGCTAGAGGATACAGTGGACCTCCCCCCGGAGGACCACCGCAAAGACTTGGAGGACTTGGAGGACCTAGAGGACCTGGTGGACCATTTGGTGGACCACCACC
This sequence comes from Pseudotsuga menziesii, assembly GCA_001517045.1. Lineage (NCBI taxonomy): Eukaryota > Viridiplantae > Streptophyta > Pinopsida > Pinales > Pinaceae > Pseudotsuga > Pseudotsuga menziesii. Next base: position 208,314 of record LPNX010802474.1, on the reverse strand, counting down.
ACCACCTGGCGAAGGAGAACCACCACCATCACCTGGTGGAGGAGGACCACCACCCCCATCTGGAGGAGGAGGACCACCACCACCACCTGGTGGAGGCAGACCCCCACCACCACCTGGAGGAGGAGTACCACCACCACCTTGCGGAGGACCCCCTCCCTCGAGGGGCCCACCTCCCCATGGAAATTTTGGAAACCAATAGTGTTTTCAACAAGCTTCGAGAGCATCATCTATACTCACCTATCAATCTACACACGGTCCTACTGGTCAACAAATGCCCTATCAATATTACTAGTACCTGCAACAAAATCAACAACTACCATTTCTGGCCACTTTAGATTTGCCAAACTTGTCGAGATTGATAAATGACCCAATTCATCATGACCCCTCTTGGCCTGCCATCCCAGTCAAGCTACCTTCCAATATCCCAAAATTCTATGGTAAACCATGTGAGGACCCAAAAAACCATGTTATGACCAAGGATAATTTTAGGGGTGAAATTTAGTCCAATGGGCTATTTTTCTATGTTTTTCTCCAAAAAAAGATTTGCCATTTTGCATTTTTTGAACCCCTGTTTCGCCCAATTTTGATGGGGTAAACTTTTTTCACCCTAAAAATCGCCAAATTATTATATAAATGATATAAAATCCTTGGAAATTAAAACTTTTTTTGAAAAATATCGTCAAACATTTTATAGTTGGCGTTTTAACAATTGGTAAGATTCACCAACATTTATACACTTTTAAATAAGTATGGTTCCTTAAAATCATCCCTGGTTATGAATTTTCATCTTTGGTGTTCATCCAATTCTTTGATGGACGGTTCAATCCGTCTATGCCTTTTCCAAATAACCCTCACCGGCATTGTAGCTAAATGGTACATCGAGTTACCACAACATTCATTTTGGGATTTCAATGCTTTATCTATGGATTTTTTGACACACTTTCAATTACCAATCCTGTATGAAACAGGTACAAACCTATTGACCTCACTTCAACAAACTAAAATCCCACCAATCAACAAGCACCACCTGCCAAAAATGCATTCTTTCCTGTTGCTTTCGTTGAATTAAATATGGTTCAATCCACTGAATCTTCAGGCGGAAATAAAAAATGCAAAAATAAACCTAAAAAACTTGACAACCAACAAGAAGGAAATAAAATACGGAATACGGATAACGATTCAAAAGGAAATAGAAAGGTGAAATACCGTTGTTTAATCTGCAGAGGTGATCATTTTACAAAAGAATGTCCTCACCGTGAGGAAGTTGGTAAATTTTTAAAAGCCTCACCCATCCCAGCCGTTTTAAAAGATCCTTTCCCTTCCTAACAACAGTTAATTGATCATAAGTCCTTAAACGAAACTTATTCTTCCACAGACGAAGTTCATATGATGTCTAGTGAAACAGTGAATTTGAATACAATAGCACATAGTTATGACCCTCCTCTGGAAAAGAAACCTAATGATATTCCATCTGAAAAAACCTCAACTTCCACACCTCCTACTAATAATGGTCTTCATATTGAAAAATCTATACCTAATGCAATCTTCCGTCCACCTAAGGGAACTATACGTAAGTCCATAATTAAGCCTAACTCTCGTGCTACCCAATACTATAATATTGTTGAAGATTTGGCCCAGGAACCCTGTGCTATGTTGGCTTTAGAGGTACTTCAAACCTTCCCAACTCAACGGAAAAATTTTCTTACTGTCCTTGGAGCTATGCATCCCGAGAATAGTAATATCATCACTTTCAAACTGGATGATTTCAAAATGAGACTTTCACATCAGTTAGCTTTCCAGATCGCTACAAAGATTGCTGGAAAGACTATCTGTCGTACCATTTTGGACAAGGTTGCCTCTACATAAGTTAATATGTCTTTATCTTGCTAGAGAGCCATTGGGTCTCCAGAGATCAACCATTCACCTACCACTCTTAAGGCTTTTGATGGTCGCTAATTCAACCCTATGGACTACTACTTGCCATCCACGTAGAACTGGGGGGCAAGTTAGTCTCCATTCTTATCAAAGTCGTTGACGCTCCTTTGGATTACAACTTACTCCTAGGTCACAATTGGTTTTATGCTATTCAAGCGGTAGCATCGACCATTTTTTGGATCGTCCAGTTCCCATTCCAAGGAAAGATTGTTACTGTTGACCAATTAGATTTCATTACACCTAGTGCTATTACAAATGATGCAAACAACGTTCCGCTGTTGAACACCCCACAGTATCAAGAAATCGGAGTAGGCCTCATCAAATATTCTTCACTTATGGGAGTCTTTCCTTCCTCCGACCCTCCTCTTGCTTCGCAAACTGCATCCATTAATATGATTTATAGCTCTTGTATAAACAAAGGAAAATCAATTACTGATGAATCCTCATCCTTTTCCCCTTTTGAAGAGATGTACAATGCAATTCAAGTTACCAACGATCGATCCATCAATGATCATTTCTTGGTGGCCTCAGACCATTATCACATGCCATATTGGCTCGAACACCCCTCCCCATCTCTGGATTATCTTTTACACACACTTCCTATAGACGAGTCTATCATGGAAGTTATGTTGTTAGATGAGATGCCTTGGGAAGATTATCATCACAGATCTTCTTTCCTTCCCCCTTGCCATATGGTAGAAAACCACTTTGCCTCCATGGTTTCATCCGATATAGTCATCCACCCTCAGTCTCTGATCCTCACTCGTAGTGTCAATTCTAAAGGGAATTTATGCAACATTACCAAAACTATACCCGTTGACATATCCGTGAAACCAGGTGTTTCTGAGAACATTTCCATTGGACAAAACTGTTCCCCTAAAGAAATCCAAACATACATGACTCTTTTCAAAGAATTTTGAGATGTCTTTGCATGGACATATGAAGAAATGCATGGGATCGATCCCTCCATCGTTGTCCATGAAATCAAAATGTATCCTGATGCCAAGCCCGTACGCCAGAAACTACGATAGGTTCATCCTTGAAAGGCATCCACTATCAAAGAGGAAGTTGAAAAACTTCTGAAAGCTGGTTTCATTTACCCCGTACCACTAACTGAATGGGTGTCCAACATAGTCCCTGTGAATAAAAATCAAGGTACTATTAAGGTTTGTATCGATTTTAGGGACCTGAATCGAGCTTGTCCAAAAGACAACTTTCCCACTCCCTACATCGATGAGATAATTGATAACTACGCCGGAAGCATCATTTTTTTCTTTATGGATGGCTTTTCCGGCTATAATCAGACTGAGATTCTCCCATCTAGTCAACACAAGACGACATTCATTTTCCCTTAGGGGACTTTTTCTTATCGTAAACTACCTTTCAGTTTAAAAAATGCTGGCACGACATTCCAATGGGCCATGTCATATGCTTTTCATGATATTAAACATGTTGTGGAACCCTATCTAGATGACCTACCTGCCCATTCCAAGCAGCGGGATATCCATGTCGATCATCTAAGAGCAGTATTTCTTCAATGTCGTCATTTTAACATTCGTCTAAACCACCAAAAATGTGTTTTTTGTGTCGAAGCTGGCTGGTTTCTTGGTTTTATTGTTTCAAAAGATGCCATTCGTATCGATCCTTTGAAAATTGAGGCTATTTTGGCCCTGCCTGCTCCCACGAACGTTACTGAACTCCAAAGTTTGCAAGGGAAGGCAAACTTTCTGTGTCGCTTCATCTGTAATTATGCAGAGAGGACACATGGTTTCATGATGTTGCTAAAGAAAGATACTCCTTTCCTTTGGGATGATTTTGCACAGCGCACGTTTGATAATCTTAAACATGCACTTACCCATGCACTTGTGTTGCAACCACCCAACTATGCCTAGGATTATTCCCTGTATGTGGTTGCATCCTTGTCTACCATAGGCATGGTCCTTGTTCAAATAGATGAACATGACCGAGAACATGTGATCTATTATGCCAGTAAGAGTCTTCTGGACTCTGAAACTCGATACTCGTATGTGGAGAAACTCACTCTGGCCACAGTCATTGCGGTCCAAAAATTTCATCACTATATTTTGCTCCACACCACTACTGTTTATGCAGATTATAACCCCATGTACTATGTTCTTACACGTCAGGTGCTTGGGGGAAAATACTTACGTTGGATCATGATCCTCTAGGAGTTTGACCTAGAATTCGCCAAAAGTACTTCCAAGAAGTCCCTTGTCTTTGCAGAGCTTATATGTGACCTTCCTCGTACTACTGATAATCTAGAGCCCTCTGATTCCTTACCCGATGAATCACTGTTTCTCATTATTACAACAGATCCATGGTATGGAGACATCATTTTGTACCTCCAGACCTTAGGATACCAGCCTACTGCCTCCCGAGATGAACGTTGTCGTGTTCACCACCAGGATAAAATTTACCTTGTCTTGAATGATACCCTATACCGTCATGGTGTTGATTCTATCCTACGTCATTGCCTTACACATGAAGAGGCTGATATCGTCCTTAATGATTGCCATGCTGGAGCTTGTGGCGGTCATCTTTCTGGGTTGGATACTGCCCAGAAAACCCTACGTGCTGGGTACTTCTGGCCTTCTATTTTCAAGGATTGTATTGAAATGGTCAAGAAATGCCCACCTTATCAAATGTTTACTTCCAAGAAATGCACACATCCAGCTCCACTCCATCTCGTCATAGCATTTGGCCCTTTTGCAAAATGGGGCATAGACTTCGTGCACTATAGACCTACCTCAGTCGGGGGGCATGGCTACATTATTGTGGCTGTTGACTATTTTACAAAATGGGTTGAGGCAATTTCCACATACGCTGAAGACGGTAAAACTGCTGCATTTTTCTTATTCAACTATATTATCGCAAGATTTGGGATTCCTAGGGCCATCGTGACCGATTATGGATCACATTTCAAAAATAAAGTGGTGGCAGAGCTTAGCATCAAATTAGGGTTTCTACATGATAACTATACACCCTACTATCCACAGGCCAATGTCCAGGTTGAAGTGATAAATAAAGTACTAAAAACAATGCTTCAACGAATGGTAGGGCAGGCCAAGTCAAACTGGAATTTACATCTTTTCTCTGCACTCTGGGCCTATAGGACTACTGTTAAAACTTCCACCAGTTTTACACCTTTCCAATTAGTATATGGGCTCGAAGCTACTCTCCCAATAGAATGTGAGATCCCTTCTTTAAAACTAGCTGTCAAATTATTACCCAACACTACCATAGACGAGGAAAGATTCATGTACCTAAATAAACTTGATGAAACTCGACGTGATGCTGCCTTAGCTAATGAGGCACACAAACAAAGAATGAAAGTTCAATATGACAGGACTGTCCAACCCCATTCCTTCAATGAAGGATACCTAGTCTTGACCTACGACCAAAAGCATGACAAGCTAGGGGCAGACAAATTTGAGTCTATGTGGCATGGACCCTACATTGTCAGCTGTGTTTTAGAGAAAGGAGCATATGAACTGGTTGATTACGATGGGATACCACTGGGAGAGCCCCGAAATGGGCTCTACCTCAAAAGATACTATGCCTAGGTCATCTAGTGTAGGGTCTTTGTAAATATTGTTTATAGTTTGTTGTGTGTCTTAGACTTTAAGAGGTCTGTCTTTCATGTGATTTAGAGTTTTGTTTTTTATAAAACCCTACTTATGCACGTCTTTTGTCTCATGGACAGATGGCTTCCTTCATTGGTTTTGCTGATGGTTCTCATCGGTATACGCTTAACCTCGCATCTGCAGCTTGGGTATTGTACTCTCCTACAAGTGAGCTGGTGAGTTCAGGAAGTATTATTTTAGGTCCCTCCATCAACAATTTGGCAGAGTATAGAGCTGTGGTCGGTTTGTTGATGGAAGCCCTAGCTAATGATGTAAGGGAAATTAGGGTTTACTTGGACTTTGAGCTGGTTGTCCAACAACTTAATCGAGTCTACACTATCTGTAGTCCCCTGCTTCTTCGTACTTTCCAAAGAGTCAGGTTATTAGAGAGGTCTTTTGAGCAAGTCACTTATCAACACATTCCAAGACATTTAAATGCATTGGTGGATTCCTTAGCTAATTATGTTTTGGATTGGTATATTGCTCATACATGAAAGTCCATTTGAAACATAAAGCAAAACATGTAAATTCATAAGTAGTTGAACATCTCACACATCACATTTGTCACACACACAATTGTAAATATGAAAGGATATCATATATATATATAAAAACTGTAACATCGAGATACAAAAATGGGCTGAAACATCCCTAGCTTTCAGTGCCCTCAAAAGTTCAGGACCATAAAAAGTTCATAAATACATAGGGAAAAATCTGAAGCTCCGAATCTTTCAGTAATACATATACAAAAAGAATATCAAAACAAACTAATCCTCCTGTTGTGCATCATATCATGCAATGGCCTGGACCACTCTGCGGAGTAGCCTGGAAAACCGTTCAGAAACACCCACGGTGTGGCGCTGATAACGCCTAGGTACCTTGTCTGTGGCTACATCATGAATACTCATAATCAAATGTTATAGGTTTTCCTCCACATCTCCAAGCTCCTCTTCACCCTCGGAGTGATACACCATCATGTCTTTGGTGCCTACTCGCCTAGCAATAGGTGACATCCCCACTGGACGGGAAGGTCCAATGTCTACACGAAAACACTTTTTGTTATCTCAATGTTATAAACCATAAAAAATGAAATAAAATACAAAATTCCAAAAAAAAAACACAGTTTGGATGGTGTCTTTACTTACCACGATCATCCCACATCTCACCCTCGGGTAAAACCAACTCTGGATCAGGACGAAAATCTGCCCCATCATAGGCATAATCCTCTATCATAAGCAACTGGTTTCTCAACTAGCGAAACAATCCAGCCCCATAGCTAACTTTAGGTGCTACACCACCACAGCGTGGCATAGTTGTAACCCATGCTAACATCCTGGGATCTTCAAGCTCCAGCCTAGTGATAGTTACCTGTGGTCTCAAATGTGGAATCCACTGTAACATGAATGACACCACCACTTCCCTGTATCCGAATTGCTTCAATGTTCCCCTCCTACATTTGGTCAACTACTTCTTCAAACATACTGGCATGCTCTCACACCAGTTAGAAACGGTAGGCTCCATACACTGCAGAGCATATATCATATGAGACCGAGTAGTAAGGTGGGAAGATCTTGTTCCCGCCACCTTACCAATAGTGTATACCATAGTTCTCAATGGGCGATTCACTATGGAATGAATATTTAGTTTCCTGGATTGAGCTTCTGTGCCCAATGCACAATGCTGGTCTATTATGTCATCAAAGGAGCCTTCTCCTCCTCGAGCCCCAGATAAGACTACCTAACTCCCCCTCATGGATAGACTGGTCAAAAAGTATATATCTTCTATCTCGATGGGAAATATGTGGACACCTACAACAAAAATTTCTTGATTGGGATCCCACAAGCTAATGATATAATCAAGTAGTCGGATGTGTGCTTTCATACCAGGCACACGAAAGTACTTCAGAAGTCCACAATTTCTTAAGGATTCAATGGTAGGTGGATCGTTAGCAGCTTGTATATCAAAAGTCTCATGCTCCCTTTCTTTCTAGATGACCATAATGCACCTATAACATACAAATTTCACGATTAGAACACATGGCATGGCTAAAAACAGAATAACATATTTTGAAGCAAATCTTGAGCATGAATTTGCTCTTTTTAGCATTCTAGGGTTTTATATTTCTTCCTTAGGGCTGCAGCGGCGCTGCTATCTTTTGCCGACAGAGCACCGTCGGTGCCTGCATCTTCAGCTCCCAGAGCGCCGCCCTCCTATCCACCGTGGACAAGACACCTACGGCGCGCTTTCCCCAGCTGGACAGAGCGTCGTCGGGGACTTTGCCTGACGGTCGAAAACCCTTAAAGAATAAAAATTAACCTATTTTCTACCATTGTAATTGCTCAGTGAAGGTCACTTTTTCTATTTATAATAAAAGTTTACAAATCTGCCTTCTACCTTGGCATCAAAATCATGGTAAAAATTGTTTTTAGGGATGTGAGTCTAAACATGAAAGAAGAAAAATTGATGCTTGTAGAGGATAGAAGGGAAAATATTTCGTTACTTACCTCCTACACGATGAACAATGAAGCAATGGAGTAGGAAGATCCTTGCCAAAACTGCCAATGGAACTCTCACCAATCCAACCCAACTCTCCAAAGCTCACAAATGGTAAAAATGAAATGGTAAATATTTCTTACCGCACTTTCTATTTATAGATTATTTGAGATTTTCAAAAATGCATTCCAATTTATATATTTTGAAATCCAAATTATTTAAGTGAAAGTGGGTTTTTATTTTTATTTTCTATAGTTTTGGAAAAATGGTTTCTAATGGTCTTTTTTGAGTTTTTTAGGGTTAATGCTAGGTTTTGGCTCCGATACAAGCCATTTTTGTCTTTTTCGGGCTTAGGGAAAAACTGTAAAAGTACCGAGTGTCCTTATACACTTTTTACATGCTCGTTAAAATTCCAGTAGTAAGGTGTCGAGTCCACTTTTTCACTTTTTCAGACTCATTAAAAATCTCTTGTGAAAAAGGAACCTCGTTCAAGAGTTATATTTAAGCTCTTTTCAGTCTCCTCAAAACACAAAAATACTGCCAAGCGAAATTGTGACATTCCCGCTTGTAAAAGAATATGAACGGTCGACTAGTCGAGGGTAGGTTATCTCTTTTTCAGACCGATTGGCCTTATCTACGAAAAAGGACCCTTTTTGGAGTCTTCTTACTCATTTCAGACTCTTTAAACATGAAACGAAAGATGAGTTTACTTGCGTCGAACTCATAAAACATACGATGTAAGACCCTATTTTGGGAATGAACCCCTCCTTTCTCAGGTTCGTAAAAATATGTTAATGGACTCATCACTTGATGAGCTTCAACGAGTGTTTGTTACCCTCTTTGGACTCATAAAAATGAAAAGAGGCACTCACCTTTCGAGGTGGGGAAATTAAAGGAAAGGGGAATGGTTTTCATTTGTTTATATGGTAGTACTCTACAGTCCACCTTTGAACATGGCACCTATTTGCATTTGCATATATGAACAGTTTGGGTTTTCAGTTTGTCCTCGAGTCGATCCATTCTTGTGAGTCACCTGACTCCTTTGAGTCAATTCAAAGGATGCTTCATTATATTCCTTGCATTACACCTGGTTCTATTCTCGCGGGTCAATACTGCCAAGTCATGTGTCGTGCCGCCCAATTGTTCAAAGGTTACCTCTCTTAGAAAAATAATCCATCAATAACCTCACTTGTCCTCAAAATTTAGTCATGTCTAAGTCAGTCCTATTATTCCAAATCAAATTTTATTCTCATTTTCATGTCATTGATGTGGGAATCATTATGGCCCTCCTGTGACAGGGTCTATTCCTATCGACTTCATATCACTATCCAGGATTTAGACCTAGAAACCTAGGCAATACCTTGGGCCTGCATGCCTCAATGGCAGGTTACCTCGCTTTCAACATGAGTTTACATCATTGGCTCTTGATTGAAAGATATCATCGGATGTTCGACTTCAAGTCCTTTATTCACATTCGATTATTTGTACCAGGATACCTTTGGAATCATTGACATCAATGGTGATTTCCCTTGTAGTTGTTAATAGTTGACATCAATGGTGATTTCCCTCGTAGTTGTTAATAGTTGACATCAATGAATGGTAATCAAGTGGTTTCTACCATGTTCGACATCAATACATTGTAATCACATGGTTAGATTCATATCATTTGGAGATTGGGATGAAGACCCTAAGTGATTATGCTTTATCATCATCATTGCCTACGCTCAGGTTGCGTTTGGAGATCATTTAGAGTCATGACACAGATCCACAATGTATGTTCGGTGGCTGTGTTCTATATCTAAAAATGAGAGGTATAGATCTACTTTGTATATCTCGTAGCTATGACCTATCTCTTAAAGTAGTCAATCATGGATCTACAGTGTATTATTGGTAGCCATGACATAGTCATCATCATAGATCTGCAGTGTATTGGTCCGCAACTATGATTGGATAAGAGTCTGTTATTGGTCTTTTATGAGTCTATCTCTCTTTGCCTCTGTATCAGATGAAAAACTTACAAAGCATTTCACCTATCACATTCTTCTAGCTTCATACTTTGGGGGCATTCTGTTGCACATGAAAATCCTACATTGCCTAGTCAGCCTTTAGACGACTTTCTTGTTGCCTATCAATCTCCCAAAAATCCTGATCTGGATCACCTTGGCCATTTTTTTCCCTAACCTAGAAGGTACGGTGCTCTTTCACCTTTTTCATAGAGCACCATAGGCACCTCCATTAGTTGAGCAAGAAGTGTCATTGACCCTTTGTAGTAGGAAAAACCCTAGGTCGACGCTCTGTCTAGTTTTCCTAAAAGCGTCGATGGTCTTAAAAGGGGAAAAAAAGAAGTTTCTAAAGGGTTTTGTATGGAATCCTTCGTGGAATTAGTTCCTGCATGTCTGGGATGGGTGGAATTCGCCTCCCTCACCTATAGGGATCTTATTCTATCCTTTTGTCAAGTCATCCTATGAGTTTTTGGCCTATGAATGAAGCTTCTATGAAGAGACCGAGGGAGACCAGAAAAAGAATCCTTATGATGCTAGTTTGAAGTCTGGATAGAGGCAAAGTAGAGGTATCTTATAGCTATAGAGGTCTTCATTGAAGTTTGTATAAATTTGTTGAGACAAAAGCTGTCAACATCAAGGAATTTGGTTGTACTTATTCTCACCCATTATTAATACAAAAACATTACCCTTTCCTATATTTGATTATTGTGTTTGTGATTAAATATTATTGAATTCCTTGATCATCAATATGGATAGTTGATTGTCATGATGCTCTCATATTTTCAATTGTCTTGTGATCCTTCTTGCAGGTATTGAATCATCTCAAGGACCTTTCAGAGAATAGATAAACAGGTCTACGGTTGAGGTACATGATGTGTTATGTTAATTAATTTAACTATTCAAGGGAAGGATATGTGGCTGTGATTATTTTGTTTTGTAGTTGTGTTTTGCGTTACAGAGGAACAAGCAGTGTCATCACTGGTTGAGAATTCCTATTAACACTACAGGAGCAAGTCAAGGCAAGGTTACAATAGAGTCACACCACCTACAAGGCAAGAGCAGATTCCAGGAGGAGGGAGAAGAACTATGAAGTAGGAGATTTGGTATTAGCACATCTGAGGAAAGAGAGATTTCCAAATGGAGAGTATAATAAGATGAATATGAAAAATATTGGACCCTGTAGGATACTCAAAAAGTTTTCAGCAAATGCCTATGAACTAGAAATTCCAACAAGGGTTCGTATATCACCCATTTTCAATGTTGCAGACCTATATACTTATGTAGTAGGAGATACAAGACAACTTGCAGAGGATGAAGACCCTACTGAATACCTTCAATGGCTGAAGTAGTTACCTATGTCCCAGCCATTAGAATCTGAGTCAATCTTGGATACTAGAGTGGCAAAGCATACTAGACAGAGGGATTACTTGGAGTACTCAGTCAAATGGAATGGAAATCCTGTAGAGGACTCTACATGGATGGATGCTAAAGAATTGGAGACAAAGGGCTACTCAGTAACTGATCTACTGAACAAGGGTTCAAAATTTTTAACCTTGTGAGTCTTATGCAAGAGCATCGACATGGAGCCAGCAATGTGACACGCTGGTCACATGTTGTGGTGATTTTGGATTGTTGAGTCATGAGTTGGTTAGCCTAAGCTGTTAGTAGTAGGAAATCGTGCCAATGATGACTCCCTACGAGGAGATCAGGTAGTTTGTTAGGATGGTGACATTTCCATCATGATTAGGAGTCTTTTGTTTTCTGTTTCCAGGACCACTCTGTGGGGGAGTGGAAAAGATAGGTTAAATATGTCGGGTAGGAATCAAGAAGGGGTTCTCAATTTTGGGAGGATTCTCAATTCGGGGAGTTCTTGATTCTGGAGAGACTCATTACTCGGAGTTGGTTCCCATTGTAAATATTTTGAGAGACTGAGAGTCAAAGCATTGTCTGTGTGTGTTTTTTTATTGATTAATAGACAAGTAGATGCGTGTTAAATGTTCAAATTGTCTTTGAATGACTTTGTGTGATTGTGTGAGCTGAACATCTGTATTTGCATTTGAATCCTTGAACTAATCAGTATAAGTATGTGTGAATGTATCTGACTGAATAATGTATGAGGGATTGACCGATTCTTTAGTTAGTCGCATAGAAATCATAGTGTTTTGTAGTTATCCTTATTTGCAGGGGATAGATGGATGAGATCTAACCTAGATCTAGATTTGTGGCCAAGAGTGATTTCGCGGTGTGGAAATGTGCGATGCATAACAAAGGAACTCGTTGGAGAAATTGAGAGTTGGTCGTCGCAAAGGAAAGGGGGATCGACAGTCTAGGTGACACCCTGAAGAGATTGATGGTCTAGGAGGATTGCGTTGGGTGAACTAGCGCGAAGGAAAGGAAGATCCATGTGCGCAAAATCCCATTCAAATCCACCTCAGAAATTTTGACGTCCACCATCGATTCATATCAAACCGATGTAGGACATTTCACTGATTGAAAAAGCAAAGGAGTTAACGACCCAAATGTGCGTGAAATTTGTATCCAATCAACCTTACCGTCAGCTTGGAGTCTTCCCTTAAGGAGTTCAAAGGATCCTTTTGGCCGGTTCAGAAGAAGTTATTGGCACCGCCAACTTTGGGGCCTACTAAGTCAGGTAACATACTATCTACAGACTTCCCATGGGGGAACCAACCACCAATATGAAATGTGCCAATGGCATATCAAGAATCAAATTATGATTTTCTATCGATAATTTCCATTTCCGATGCTTGGAATTTTTCCTACTCTTCACCGCCTTCAACTGCAACTGAGCTATTATGACCAAATAGCTGAATTGAGCACATATAACATCTGACTCACAGTCTTGAAAACAAATATGGTCTTTACATTTCCTTTCTCGAAATAAATGTCCCATTAAAACCATTGAACCCACTTCATACGTATAATTTGACGGGTCTTTAAATTCTTGCATCAACGTGCTTTTCGACCTAGTGCATTTCAATAAATAATAATGCACCTTTCTGGATTATCTACCAGTGCAATGACAACACCTTCTCTAACCAAATCGGAAACACGATCATAATCTTTGTCAATCGTTGTGATGAATTATTCGGGTACTTATGAGAATAGACTTGAGTGATTTGTTCACTGCTTCAACTTGTCCATTCGCTTGAGAGTAATAAGAAGAAGAATGCTCCTGCTTATACCCTAACTTCGAGGCCAACTCTTCCATCATACGATTCTGAAAGTGCCTATCATGGTTAGTGACAAGCTCTTTCGAAATATTGAACCGAGTAATAATCTGGTTGAATACGAAGTGTGCGGCTGTCTCACCATCGGATTTAACTGTAGGCATAGCCTCAGCCCATTTCGTGAAGTAGTCAACAGCTACGATAATATGATGATGCCCCCCGGCCAAAGCTGGGTTGCAATCCATGAAATCAAGCCCCCACTTAGTGAAGGGACCGACGGTGATAATGGGATGTAACGGGGCAGGATGCGAGTGCATATTACATGCGAACACCTGGCAAGGGTGGCACTTCTTGACTGCATTAACACAATATTTAAAGATCGAAAGCCAGAAATAACCTACTCTCAAGATTTTTTGGGCTATAGAAAGCCCAGATAAATGACCACCACACGCCACTTCGTGGCAATCATTTAGCACAAGCTCAGCCACCTCATGAGTTAAACAATGAGGTCAAATGGAATCTATCCCACGGCGATACAATGTGTTATCCACTATGAGGTAATTCTTAGAAACATGACGTAATCGTTGTCATTCATCCCATGAAAGGTGAGTAGGTACCTTCAACATTTTTAAATATATGATAATGTCCCCATACCATGCATCCAAAGTTGAGATCAAGAATATGTTCTCATCGACAAACGTATCTTCACAAGTTTCCTCCTCCTCCTCGCTCGGGAAATCAGATATAAGCTCTGCAAAAATCAATGATTTTTTCGATTTTGCCGAGACAAACTCGAGATCAAATTCTTGCAGGATGACAATACACTTATTATACTTTCCCCCTATCATCCTTCTAGTGAGGATGAACTGAAACGGATTGACATGGGCAACCACCAAGGTCTAGCGAAGGAGAATATAGTGTCTCAATCTTTGAACTGCATGAACGGTAGCTAGGGTAAGCTTCTCCACATGGGAATAACGGATCTCCACATCTATAAGGTTTCGGCTTAGATTAATATATGACATGCTCTTGGAGCTCCTCATCCTCTTGAACCAAAACCATACCAATCGTCTCCATAGATGCGGCCACATAAAGTAGAAAGTCACGGCTATAGTCGGGTGGACTAATCACTAGGGCCAATGCTAGGGCTCACTTAAGCGCATTAAAGGACTCCTGGGCTCTCTCATCCCAACAAAAGGTAGTGTCCTTCTTCAAAAGATGCATAAAACCTCTAGTCAAATGGGAAAAATTCACGATGAATCTCCGTAACAAGTTTTCCATGCCTTGCAAACATTGAAGATTTCTAATGTTTTTCGATGGAGACAATTGAAGTATTTCCTCAACCTTTAAAGGGTCGACTCTTAAACCTTCCTTGGAGACAATGAACCCTAATAAGCGACCAGACTTCACACAAAAGATGCACTTGTGAGGATTTAATCTTACCAAATAATGGCGGCACCTTTCGAACACTAATCTCAAATGGTAAGAATGATGCATTCTCATGCGAGAATGAGCAGCAAGGTCATACAAAAAGACTTCAATAATCGATTTGAGATCATGGAAGATCAAGGTCATAGCCCGCTGAAAAGTGGCTTCGGCATTTTTAAGGCTGAAGGGAATCTTCCGATATGCAAAGGTACCCCAAGGACAAATGAAAGCAGTCTTATGTTAGTCCTCGAGTTTACTCTGTATCTGATTGTATCCGAAAAAGCCGTCCATAAAAGAAAATACCTCACTTCCCGCAGACTCATCCAAGATCTGATCGACAAATGGTGTGGGAAAATTATCTTTAGGACAGGCACAATTCAAGTCATGGAAATCAGTGCATATGCGGATCGTTCCTCCTCCTCTGTGCGCAAAGAGGAATAACTAGGCTCTGCAACAGATCCAAGATTAGCTTGATATGATATCATAGTTGCAGGAAATGGCATGTCCATTTCGATGAGCTCACATGAAGGATTCGATGTAGGAAGAATCCAAGGATCCTCCATATAGTTTGTGTGAAAAGACACCAATCTTACAAACGACAAATCCTCACCAGAACTAGATCCTATAATAAGGACGGGTGCATCACAACTAAAGCTTCCCATGAGGGATTGATACATGCCAACACCCACACTCCCATTTGACAGCTGAGAGTGCTGGACAATCGGGATAGAAGATCTCAAAGATGTGGTAACAGGCGGATTCCTGAATGATGTTTGATCAATCGTAACTATCTTCCCATTAAAAGGAAAGCATACCACTCGAAATAGAGAAGAAGCTACGGCTTGCATACTGTACATCCAATTCCTTCCCAGCAACAATATGTAGTCAAGGGGTACATCAACCACCTCGACCTCTATCGCAATGGTCTTCCCTCCCAAATGGACTTTAAGAGAAGGAAGAATGACGTGCGGCTGAAACGATCTACCATCAAAAGCAGTCAACATGGTAGCGGATTTAGACAACTCGAGGGAACCCAAACCCTTCCAACATGCCAAAGACATTATGGAAGCAGCAGCGCCTTCGTCAATCACAGTGTGTTTGAGAGTCATGTTAAGACATTCTACGTGAATAAAGAGAGACACATAGTAAGGCAAGCAAGGCTGAAGTCCCGCAGTTTCAAATTTGATGACAGAGGAAGAATTATAATCATGAACACCAAGAGCAGAAAGCAAATATTTCCTTTGCAAAGGACAACTCTGAAGTACTTTGAGTGCAAACATCGCACAAGGAGTGTGGCCCAAATCCTTGACAACAGAATAGTTCTGGGTGGCTTGAGCATTAGGATTGTGCCCCGAATGCTTAAGGACTCCCTTAGGAATGCGAGGAGCAACTTCAGATTTATCCATAGGTTTTTCAATATGCAAAGGGCTCTCAGGTGGAGCAGGTTCCTTTCCAAGGTCTGGTTGTGACGAACCATAGTCCTTCGCACGAGTCACAACCTTAGCAGCACGCACCATATTGATGCAACCATGACCATTGCAAGCCTCCGATGGATCTTGATCCTCACCAGACTGATCATGGGTCCTCGAGTTCATGTTTTGATTATGAGGTAAAGGGTTGGTTAGCACAGCTGAGCCCTACGCTATGAATCTCGAGGCTTCTTCTATCCGAGGGCACAAGTGAGTGAGGTGATCATCCTTACATAACTTGCAAGGAAACTTAACCTTACGTTTAGGTTGCTTGTCCCCCCCAGCATTTCGGGCGTTCTTGTCATTAGAGTTGACATTTTCATTCCTATTCCCACCCTTACAATTATTTTTACCCTTCTTTTTATTCCTTCCGGGTTGTTGGTTACCCTTCTAGTCCGACGATTGTACCGCAAGCACACTCACCGTTTGGGTGGGTTGAGACGAATCCAAGGCTTGTCCCGAGGCAGATTGGTTGATAGAAAGTTGACTGGCCTTTTTCACAATCGAATCCGTAGGTTTGGTACTCGTACAACCAACAATGCCATCGGCATGTGGTCCAGGTTTGACCTTAGGGTCGAAACTAGAACGCAGAGCATTAGGAATGATCTCATATAAAAACCGGATTGAGCATAAATCAAGTCCAATTCCTGTGCCCTAAAAATGGCGTGTTCCTCGTTCTGAACTCCAGATGTAGAAACATCCTTCACTATATAAGGTAGTAACGACTCGAGGAGAAACTCCGGTGGTATGAAGGCTTTAATCAATCTTTTATGTCTATGCCACTCTTGGATATGGTATGAGATATGCGTGGCTTTATATTGTCAGAATGTCGACAAGATTTCAGTACCAATGTCGTAACGCACTGGTAGCTGGAAGTGGTTGAGAAAATTCATAGCTAGGTCATCGAACAAAGTGAATGCCCCCCTAGGTAGCTCTATGTACCATTTCGTGGCAGGCCTGGTGAGGGTGCGTTGAAATAGCCTTAAACGGATCAAATCTTCGTGTAAGGAATTAGAAGATCACCATAGGTGAAATGTAGTAACATGTTCACTAGGATCTTCTCCTGGTTTTCCCTCGAACTTGGGAATGTCCGAGGGAATCTTATTAGGGATAGCTGACCAAGCCAGGTCATAAGATACCAAATCGTTTGTTAGTCTCGACAAGTCAGGAAAATTTAACGTTGCGAGGAAAGGGAGCCTAGGTTGAGTAGGTCTAAGGGGCGCTCCCTGATCATTTTGATTCAATTCTATTCTCATAAGTACCCAAATACTTCATCACAATGGTTTAGAAACACGTCACCTAGTGCTGGGTGCTTGGTAGGTAATCATCCAGAAAAGAAGTATGATGTTGGGAAGGCTCATAGAGCTGTCTCTACACTTGGTTTGATACATATTGATGTAGCTGGAACTACTCCCACAAAATCCATTAATGGTTGTAGGTATTTTCTAACCTTTATTGATGATTTTTCTAGGTACTACTGGATCTACTTCATGAAGCTAAAATCATAATTTTTTGATACTCTTAAAAGTTTTAAAGCTATGGTTGAGAATAGCTTCAATAAGAAGATCAAGTCAATAAGATCCGATGGAGGAGGAGAATGTCAAAAGAGATTTCCAGAATTTTTGTGAATCAGAGGGGATTCGAATGGAACAATCAGTTCCATACACACCACAGCAAAATGGTGCGGATGAGAGGAAGAACAGATCACTGAAAGAGATGGCAACATTCCTTCTCCATGGCAAGCATCCACCTCCTTCTCTTTGGGCTGAAGCAGTAAATTGTGCTTCGTATTTGCATAATAGGGTTCCCCACAAGTTAGTCATTGGGGTGAATCCATTCAAAGCACTACATGGGTATAAGCCCAATGTCTCTCATCCGAGATTTTTTGGTTCCAAAGCTTGGGCCAAGATACCACTTGACAAGAGAAAGGTCTTCCAAGCCCAAATTAGCAAATGCATTCTACTAGGATATGCAGATGATGCAAAAGCTTACAAACTGATGGAGGTTACTACTAGAAGATGCTTCATTGAAAAAGTGTCCAGTTCGAAGAAGATCAGTAGCATGATACTCCTCCAACGACACAGGAAGGTATAACTATTTCTCCTCCTATTTTTGATGATGATGATGATGTGCTACAGGTTTCAGATGAAGAAGATCACATACAACATGATCATGTTATTGAGACTGAATCTCAAGAGATTCTAGATCTATATCCAGTACCCATCCCTAATCAGAAGCCTAAACCCAAATGGGCTCAGAAGCTTCTTGATGCAGCTAGAAGTGGTGCTGGAGTTCCATAAGACAAAAGAAGAACTAGGTCCCAGTATCAGAATGAGCATGATGCACTATCCTTCACATTATCTCTCTCTACATAATGGTGCAGCAAAGTTCCAGGTCGGTGCTACTTAATGATGGGGAATGATTAGCTACATGGCCCACAGAAGGAGAGATTTGATCATTCCTTACCTTCACCATCCAACAGAACCAAACAGAGTCATCAGTTCAAAAGTACATTGAGGGGTCCACTGATGGACCATGCTGCTACATAGAGCTGCATTTTTTTGCAGCAGTGTTNTTTTTTTTTTTTTTTTTTTGGGGGGGGGGGGGGGGCTTTCCCATGAGGTTTTCCCTGTTTCCTCAGTTGTACTAAGCAACATTTTTTTATTATCTTCTATATGTATTTGGGTGACCTATGGTCTTGTTACCATGGCCCACAGTTTTCCAAGTTAGGATTCAGGGGGGGTGTTAGGATTATTAATCCTCCCTTGGTCAAATGTCTATTAGATTAATTGTTGCCTAACTTAGGAACCTTAAATTAATTAAATGAGTCCACCAGTGCAATTGGGTCCACATGGCCCAATGGGGCCACATGTACCAGTCATTGAAGTGTGGGGGACAATACTAGAGGTTAACTACCACTTGCTACATGTGCATGCATCAGTGGGGGTGCCTCCTAGACCAATCCCTACATTTTAGGAGCCACTGGGAGTCCTGACACCAACCTACTTAAGTCAGTTAGTGTTAGCACTAGTTAGTCTTAGTTAGCCCTCAGTTACAATCAGTTACTTCATAGTCAGTTACACTAACACTACTAATGCATGGTTGCATGGGGAGGAGCGCTTTTCCTACCTACCTCACTCTTAGTTGCACTGAGTTAACTAGTTGTTACTGCATGTTGGAGTTATTGGTCATCGGGGATTTGTCTATTTGGACTCCAATATTGACTGGGAGACCTTGAGTTAGAGATTCAGTTAGATATAGTCTTATCCACTTTGAGGATTTGAATTCATTACTCATGCATTCGAATTCTACCTATTTGTAATCTATTGTCCACCGGATATTATTATGATGAATATACTGTAAATTCCTGAGCAATACTTGTCCATTTCCTGTGTGGTTTGTCTTGTTGGATTTTTATTTTCATTCTCCATTCAATTGTTGCAACATAATCAGAACTCTTTTCCTGAATATCTAAATGGCATTCAAATTCTAACAGTCTATACATAATATGCACAAGTATAGATACTTGATCTGAATGATAATACCCACTCTGTATCTCCTTTTACAGAGTGAAAGTGTAATTTTCAGTAAAATCGACAATGGATAATATTGTTCCTTTTAGAAATACATGTCGTTATTGCTTTAAATGTAAGTCCTTCCATCGTGTTAAGTGAGAGTGCTTGATATATTTATATATTTGATCACTAAACAAATTCATAAAATCTGTCGAAGAGATATCACTTTCAACTAAATTAAGCTTTCTTGATGTTGTCGTTGAATCTGTAACATGAGTATAATCAACATAATCATCTCTTCCATTTCACAATGTGATTTGACAATTGAGGACCGTTTGCATCAATGTGTTAGTTAGCATTAAAAAGGGCCAAATTAGAACATTCCTCACATTTTTACCTCCGACGCATTGTTTCTTATAGAATACTTGATCATTCTCTCACACACATAATATTTTAGATACAAATTCATGAACACTCAAAGGAGGAGGTTTATTTGACCAACATTGCATGCCAAAATTTAGAAATGTCTCATAATATAATTTGAATTCTACATGGTATCGACAACAACATGTGTCGCAAAAAATGATGGGCCTAACATACCATGGTTTAAGCTTCACAAATGTGATAAGGGAAATCTTCACATCAACATTACTCTCCATAAAAATTTTGAACATTTCCACTTGAGTGATCTCTGTTATGTGTTTGGCATTAGTTTCATATTTTCCTTTCGATATACGACATCGCACAACATCATTTTCATTTGGTAAGACACAAGAGTTTAAATGCCAAAACTCTTTCACCCTGCCCCTCACATTATCTGGAATTCCATCTTGATAAGGTTGCCTACAAATAACACCCCAACATGCAACTTCATCATCCTCATCTAATTGAACCCTAAAGTTTGTATGCTTCCATAAACTTTTTCTTGATTTTTTTAACGTTCTTGCAGTTGTAGACAACAAATGATTGGTTCCAGTGTTTTTTGCCACAACCCCTGTTAGAATTGCTTTACGAGCAACCATGAAACTATGAGATCGTTTTCTTGCAAGTGATGCAAGGACCAAGGTTAGATTTTTTGATACAATCTCATGATTTTGCATTTGATTTTCTCTTTAACAATCTATGTAACAATTGAGCTTGTTTCATGACATAAATACCTTCAAAATATTCTTTGACTATCTTTTTTACTCTATAACGAGTTGTATGATCAGGTATCAGAGGTCTCGTTTCTTCAATAATGGCGATATTGTTGCAGTTTCTAATTAATCTACATGAATTGGTAAGTGTGGTAGGATGCTGTATCTTGGATGACGATCCTACATAAAAATAAATATAAATTTATAATATTGTGAACTTTCAAACATATATATATATATATTATAAAGTAAATTATAAACATATAAAAAATTATTTACTCACTAATCATGGTCTCAATATCGACGCTACCCATAGTTTTCTCCACATTTGTCATTTCCTCATCCCCTCTGTGTTCTTCATTTCTTTCATCAACATGTTCCTCGACAATCTACATTCCTTCATCGTCGCCATGTGCTAGGTCCATATTTTGCATTTCTTCGTCACCGCCTTGTGCCTCCACGTTTCTTTCCATTGCTCTTTTTTTCTCTTAACTTTCTCATGTTTTCACACTTTATTTCTTTCTTTTCCTCTCCATCAATTCTGGTGCAATCATATTTTCTTTCACGATTCCTTCGGTTTATCATGTTGAAAGAATTAAAACCTAAAATCCAATGCATGAAAAGATATGAGAATTGAGAGTTATATGTTGAAAAAAAAGAACAATATTAACCCAACAAGAGTAACAGTGCTAAGCACTCTTGTACGAAAAATTTACCAAATTGTTGAATGTGGTTGTCATTGATGTTAAAGGAGTTCAGTAATGACAAAGGAATAACCAAGGACTTGATGGTAGGGAAAAACTCAGTGAAAGACAAATGAATGACAAAGGAAGTGATGACAAGGAAAGTATGATGATGTGGCATGTGTGATGAGGTTGGAAATACACATGATGGTGTCTTGGTGTTATCATTAAGTAAGTGTTGAAATCTGACAGCATTCTGGAAAATAATTGCAAGTTTGTGAAACTTTGGAAATTGACTAAGTATGGAAAAATTAGTCAAAATTGCTCTAAGAGAATACCTGCCATAATTCAGGGTTTAACTAAAATGCTCGCACCATGATACCAGGCTATATCTTGTTGAAGTGGCTATCTATTCATGGTCTCCATTTTTTTTAATCACTTCTAAGGAAAAAACTATAGGTTTTCCAAAACAGGGTTTTGCACCAGAGAAAGTAAAATTACCTAAGTAGTCTCAGGAAAATTCCCACCATAAATCATAGGTTAAAGTAAATTCCCATAGCATATGGTTAGGTTGTAGTCTATTTATTTTTCTACGTAAGCATGATCTCAGTTTTTATTAAGCATCTCTGAAGAAAAAGTTATGGATCTACCAAAATAGGGTTTCATGATAAAATTTGGAGAAAGTCCTAAAAATGACAAGTGTTGGAAAACTGGCTTAGATGGACTTGGGAAAATTCCCATCGTACCTAATGGGTGAATGATAAAAATAATATGAGGCTACCATTCTCTAGCTTACCAAGAAGGATATCTCTCCATAGTCTTAGTTTTCATAGAAGCTGTTTGATGAAAAAATTAACAACCTGTGAAAAAAGGGGTTCAAGGTGTTTTTACACCAAAGTAGAAAATCTGCCTAAGTGGCCTCAAGGAAATGCCTACCATATCTTGTGGGTTGAATAAAATTCCCACACCCTATGGTCATCGTGTAGATGGGTGTTTTTTCTACCTGACCACATCTTCACATTGACTTGAAAGTGCATGAGGAAGAAGTTATGGATATGCCAAAATAGGGTTTTAGGATAAACTTTGGAGAAAGTCCTGAAAATGACAAAGTGTTGGAAAATTGGCTTAGGTTTCATTGGGAAAATTCTCGCCATACCTAATGGGTGAATGATAAAATAATCTGAAAATACCATGCTCTATCTTGTCAAGAAGGATATATCTCCATAGTCTTAGTTTTCATAGAAGGTGTTTGATGACAAAATCAACAGCCTGCCAAAACAGGGGTTCAAGTTATTTTTATACCAAAGTAGCAAATATGCCTAAGTGGCCTCAGGGAAATTCCTTCCATATCTTTTGGGTTGAATAAAATGATCGCACCATATGGTCATCATGTATATGGGTGTTTTGTCTACCTGACCATGTCTTCACATTGACTTGAAAGTGCCTGAGGAAGAATTTATGGATCTGCCAAAATAGGGTTTCGGGATAAACTTTGGAGAAAGTTGTGAAAATGACCAAGTGTTGGAAAACTAGCTCAGGTGGCCTTGGGAAAATTCCCTCCATACCTAATGGGTGACTGATAAAAATAATCTGAAACTACCATGCTCTAGATTGTCAAGAAGGACATCTCTCCATAGTCTTAGTTTTCACAAAAGGTATTTGATGACAAAATTAACAACCTGCCAAAACAGGGGTTCAAAAAAATACCTTGTTAAGAAAAATGTCTTTGTGGCCTTGTGAACTTGGATAATGCGAACTCTCAGCTGAAATATATATATGCAAACTCTTGGTTCAACAATGGATATGCAAATTCTCGGCTGAAATATGGGTATGCAAACTCTCGATTGAGAAATTGTGGAAAACTATCTCAGTCGAGAGATTATATATACAACTCTCGGTTGAGCAATTGTGGAATCTCGTCAGAATCATGGGCATTTAATGTGTTGGTCCCTAAAATATTCTCGGGGCATTATGTGACAAAACTATCGGCCGAGACATGTTTTAAACTTTAGGACGAGATTTCAAAATAAATTTCGGCCGAGTTTTAATTAGCTCTGGGTTAATTTTAGAGCAGAAATAACTCTCGCCTGAGATATTTTAAATTTCTCGGCTGAGAGTTTCTAGTCAACAATTCCAACACCATTTCTGTAGTTTTGAGAAATGTGTCACTTTAACAAGGTTGAAACATTGCAAAACATGAGAATTACGTGTTGGATTTATACCAGTAGATTCATCATTCAATATACTTTCTTATCATATAATTTTTTTTGAATTTCATTTAGGATTTCTATTTTTTACTATTTTTTTCTAAACTTTATCATTAAAAAATTTAGTGGCTTAAAAATCAGTGACAATTAAAATTCAATATCATCATGATGATGAATCCAAAAAAATATAAAAAAATCACAAAGATGTTCCTTGGTCCTCTTCAAAAGGGTTCTTTTAGTTTTTTTTATAACAGTCACATTTGAAAGAAAATGTGAAGACAAAAACATGTGTCGATAAGGCACCATTTTTTGTACATATGTTATTTTGATAAATAATAAAAATTAGTGTATAAGTTTGAAAATACTCAACATATAGTCCATGCACAAGTAAAATATGTGTAGATTATGAGTATACATTTCATTTCCCTAAAATGATTAACTATCTCTAAGAAAAATGTGGTGCGCACAGGTCACTCATTATTCATACTTAAAATTTTAAAGTATATGTTGTTGGTGGACGTCAAATTTGGCCCACTATATGTCGATAAGTTTTTTTTTTAAATATGAGTACGTAGCTAATTCAATTCTCTAAAACATGTGTGTTTACTTCAAGGTGAAATTCCAAAGGGAGATATCGGTTTGAAGGGGTTGAAGTTGAAAAACATAAAATTTTGCAGTTTCTTTTGTCAAAAACAAGCAAAAGTGTTTCCCAACTTCATGTTTTCACCCCTAGACCACTTAACATGATGTTTAACTACTCTTTTAAAGATATTGACTATTTCCCGTGGCCATATAATCATCATATTTAATCAGACTTACACTCCTTCTTGGAACCCCATTTACTACAAAAAACATTCAACATTTACACTTTGCTAGGAAGCAAGATTTAACCGCCTATCAATGGAAGATCTAACTTAACTATTTCATATTTCTAATTTTGACTAGGATCTTATCTGAGACATACATACATGGACATATGGACTGCCACATAGATCATTCCATCCAAATTACTTAATGACATGCACAACTAACCTCTTCACCTCATATTTTAGATCAACATTATTGCAATTCTAAAAGGGAGATTTATATGCATAAATATATCACACTTAATGCGTAAATTTAACAATCATATAATGCCAGGTAAGTCCTGATAGGGTACAGTCATATACGACCATATGGTTTTCCCAACTATCATTCCCCTAATTATCTATAATTCAAAAGTAAATAGTCTTCTAATACAATCATAAAATCAACATTCTTCTCTACTTTATATAGCATAATTTTAATCATTACATTAGGTCATATTTCCACATTAGATATTAGTCATAAATCCCAAGGATTATCTTATATAGTACAACCATATACGACCATATGGATTGTCCTAGATCATATCTTCTAATACTCATAAGTACCATAACAATCTAGGCAACTAGTCACTAATTCAACACAGTAACATACCTCTTCTATGAGCTGCCAATTTACCAACATAAGATTAGCCTTTCACCATGAGCATATATACAATTTAATATCATAAAATGGAAGTTAGATCTAACAACCTCCATGGGAACACACAATAGCATATATAAAGTAATTAGAGGAATACGCACTTATATTTTATAAGGAAGTATTTGGCGCCAACCAAATAACTTTCCTCCTAGACTTAGACACTCTCAAGAAAAGAATGCCCTTACAGGTCACCTTTGAGCTGAGATCTTGGAATTTACATGAGAAATTCTCTTTTAAATCGATCTATAGGGATTAAATTTAGGCCCACGAACCAAGCAAAAAAAACACAAGAATTTCTTCCACGAGGTTTTCCCCATCTTTACCCACTTACTCCTCTAC
Source organism: Pseudotsuga menziesii (assembly GCA_001517045.1). Classification (NCBI taxonomy): domain Eukaryota; kingdom Viridiplantae; phylum Streptophyta; class Pinopsida; order Pinales; family Pinaceae; genus Pseudotsuga; species Pseudotsuga menziesii. The sequence continues at coordinate 182,768 of LPNX010802474.1, read as the reverse complement.
CCCACTCCCAATTAAAATGGAAATCCCTTCACCTTCTAGGTCCCTCAGGACATCACCATATTCATAATCAAAATTTATGTGCAGGTCCAGGACAGAGACGAGTGGTAGACACCATGAAACTATATTGTACTCAATAAAATATTAGTTCCAAAATCCACAACTCAATCCCTCACCACATACTTACTCATCCACCGACTACCAGGTGAAATGATAGTCCATTCACCTCCTAGGTCCCTCAGGACACCACCATCTTCACCATCATGATTTATGTGCAGGATCAAGACAGAGACAAGAGGTTCTTTCGAGGAACTATTCATAGTTTATCAAGCTTACTCTAAACATGACCAAAATCCCTATGTTCCAAGCACGCATTTCACACACATAATAGAGAGTACACAGGATTCCAAGTTCATAAGTTTACCTAGATCTCAACAATCATGGCATGAACAAATCCATTCCCTCAATGAATGAAGGAATTAATAATCAAAAAATTTCCTCACAGGATATCCATTCCCTGCAAGACAAAAATGGTTTAATTGTGTGCACAATATCATGCCAAACTCTCCTTTGAAATTCATCTCCCATTTATAGCAACCTTCTGATCTCACCCACAAACTCCATAATGAAAGAATGAATAAAATCTGGAGCAATTCAAACCATCTTAAGCCAATTCAAATTGCCTCTAAGATATTGACTCTAGACCGCTGCGGAAAGACTTCCAATCGTTGGGGCTTCCAAAAACCAATAACTAACTCATTCAAGTTCTCAATAGATAAAATTGAAATTCCTCTTCTAAAAGACTAACAAATACACTCCTAGTCATTGGCTAACTCAAAATTTTCAACACTGACCTAAACCCCCCATAACTCGATCTAAGTTAACCATAAGTTACACCTCTTGCATGGAGGTAATTTAATTCACAAGGACTAACTCTAATTCGCCCTATATCACTCCCATGCATTTAAGATAAGTCTAATTGAATCAAAGATTCTCAAATTAACTGAATATGACTTGAATTCATCTCATTAACTGAGGACTACTAACCTTGGACACTAGTTAATTGAGGAAAAACCCCATTAACCAATTTGACTCTAACTGACTGACAACTACTCTAGTTCATTGGAGTTCTAGGTTCACAGTGTATGGTTGCATGATGTTGGAATTTCTCCCTTCGAACTAGGTTCAAACCCTCATTTGTCCATCAACAAATCCCAAGATATCAGCTTGACAGAGCAGGGCTCAATTTGCAGCACCTACGACACAGATGCAGTCTCACACGAGATACATCTTATGGGTAACTACCAAAACCAGGTTTCTGCAGTTGTCTGGGGATTTCCTCTCCCTTGGAACCTTGCACGCTTGATCGTCCAAAGCCAGTGGTTATATTACTGACTCTTATTACATGCATTCAAGATATGACTTTACTTGTCCATTGACATAGATTATGATAGTTAATATAATTCCTTATTAGTGATTCCGACTAACAACAATGCAACAGATGCATATAAGGACTCATTCATAAGAAAATACACATACATTCATTTGACATAAGCACATTCAACAAATATACACATAGACAATGTTTAACGTGGAAACTCATCTAGGAAAAACCACAAAGGTGCTCTTCATCTAGCATGAGAAATATATGGCACGTTTCATCTACGCACTCAACTTGCAGACTTTGTTCTAGATATTCTTCTACAATCTATACATACTTCTCTCTCCTCTCATAATCTCTAGTCTCTAGTCTATGAAGTTTACTCTCCTCCACCCTATTGTCGATCCACACACAACCTCAATCGACTCTCTCTTCTCTACAACTCTACAAATCTACAAACAGATCACAGAAAACTGCAACTAACACATACCAACCCAGTGTATATATGTCTACAAGGAAGTAACCAACCAACCAACCAACCCACACACAACTTGGTTTCTCCCTTTTATAGACTCTTACATGTTGTAATCAACCGACTCTATTATGTTATTCGACGGGATGCCATTCCTATTCTCGTTCATTTCAGTCACAACTATCAGTAGGCACTATCATCCCAAAATACAAAGAATCTTTATTCCCTAAAGAATATGTTATCCTAACCAAATTCTTACCCATGATTTCTCAAGTTGTCCTTTTCATCCTTTGCACACTTTCTTCTATCATAGTTCCTTGCATCGCAACTGTTCTTCTCACAACTTCCTGTACAACTACTTCTTATATCGTATCTCTTCCTCCGTCGCAGCTTCCTCTGTCGTGTGACCAAAATATTTATATTCCTGAGAAAAATTCTAGTTGAATTTTGCTTATCTTTTCCTAGGGCCAACAGCCCCCCAAGACTCACTCGTGGATCGTCCCGAGCCACACTAATCCAAAGCTTCTATCGCAATGAATTTACTTTGAAAATCTTGGAAGAATTTCACTATCTCCTATGTTTCTCGTCGCACGTCTTCTTCTTCCTTATGCAAATTTTCCAAAAGGTCGGAACTGATGTGTTCTGATGGTGTAATTTCTACAGACTCTACTACTTGTCACACTTTTTGGTGTACATGATGAATAATGCCTATAACTATTTCTACTTCAGCCTGCAATTCAGTGACTTTGTCAGTCCTTTGTTGTTATTGAGTTCGCAGCGCTGTGACTTGCTATTGAAGTTTCTTCATCTCAGTAGCCTTAGCCATTTTCTCTGCTAAGGGAAATTTCTTCATCTCATTCTTCATATAATTTGCCTTTGTCTCGACAGTGCGCAATTTCTATGTGACTTTATATAACTCTGCATCGTCGATCAATGCTTCCCACGCATGAGAAACTTGTTTGAATACCTTTGGACACAGTGCCGATGCCTCTTCTATCTTCTTCGCAGCCTCTGTTGTTGTCTTCCTTCTTTCTTCTAGTATTTAAAGGTTACTTCTTTAGAATGTTAGGATCGACGAAAGAAAATTTTATCAACATCACCAAATATATCTTTAACTACTTGTAAATCTCATTAACATCTACAAATATATCTTGTCCTTATTTTAAATATGAAGGTGACATCGCACGCTCTCGTGTTTATTTACCATTACCCGAACTCTTTTGCGGAACAACTTATTTTACCAATGGACACTTTCAATTTTAGCGATTTTTCTCATTAGTGCATCAGGTGCTTTTGGCAGTATATCATTTGGTATCCTGATTTCAACCATTGTTTCTTTGTCTCTCAAAAGTGGTGTCACTGGTGCTTTCTTCTTTCGGTTACCAGAGCGCTTCCCCATTAACGAACTAGGTGGTCCTGGTTGTAACCTTACTTGAGGGATGAATGGAACTTCTTCAGCTTCTTCTACATCCACGACCTGCAGTGGAACATATCCGTCAGTGTCTACCATAATGGGTGTAGGTGACACCAGATTCTGCAATTGTCGTTGTACTTGAAATCAAAATAACCATGCTCTGTGAAAAAATTCATTAAGATATTGCAGTTTCAAATGAAAATGGAATACTCTCTTTCGAATGCAGCAGAATAAATTGAAAGATGGGTGCAAATGGTGATAATGTCTTGCCATTCAATCAGTCAGTCCTTCACACACGCTGGTAATGAATGGAAAGGTAGTTGTCCTTTTCGTCACATGGTCTGATCATCTAATTCATCATGCAGAAACTGTCACACAAGGTGCCACTCGTTTGTCACACCAGTGGTAGTTATTGTGCAATAATGATGCAAGTGACCAAAAAGTATGCCACCAAAATATCTCGGGCCTTTAAATTAATTACGACTATCTTTCATTTCTACAATACAAGTTCATCTTGTGACAACAACACTCTTCCTGCTACCTTAATTCAACCTTTGATGTATTTCCTTTGGTGTGACAGACAGATTTTCTTTGCCATCAATTTCTACAGTTGCGACAAACAACGAGTCTATGATAGTTTTCCTCTCACTTCGACAATCTCGCAGTTTGCGACTCTTTTTGTCTAGTATCGTGCGATCAAATCAAAACTTTTCAAAGGGTTTTGTATTTGTTTTTCTTTCTTTTCCCTTTTCTTTTTCTATTTTCTCTTTTTTTTTAAGTCAACCAAGTTGTGGCTATCCTGACAAGGATTTAGCTGACTTCCATTCACCAATCCTTTGACAGGTGTTCCACCTAACTTCTGTAGTTGCATTACGCCTCTGTTGGTGATATGAATTACAATATACGGTCCAATCTAGTGTGTTTTTAGCTTAACCAGATGTTTGAAGAATTTTATATCATACAAAAGAACAAGTCCTCTGACCTGAAATTGCGTGTTCTTGATGTGGTGATCATGCCATACCTTCGGTCGTTCTTTTTCGATGTTTTGATGATATGTCGCAACAAAACGATATTCTTCCAACTGTATCAGCTGCGACAACCTTTTCTCGACAGCACCAACATATGTCATTTCTGTGATCACAGTAATAGTTAGGATGGGTAAAATGTATTCCATTGACATCACAACTTCTTTTCCATACACCAAATGAAATGGAGTTCATCATATCAACTTCCTACAGGTCATGCGATATTCCCATAGTATTGCGGAAATATTTTGATCCCAATCATCTCTTTGGACATTGCAAATCTTTGTCAATACATTCTCTAGGATTTTGTTAAATGCTTCAACAACACCATTCACTTGAGGGTGATATGGTGTTTTCCTTCTATCATGGATTTGGAATTATTCCATCAGTTCCTCAATCAATTGGTTGACAAAGTGTGTACCTTGGTTGCTTATCAAAATTTTTGAGCATCCAAATCTAGTCACAACATTTTCAAACAAAAACTTAGTAGCAGTCGCAACAGTACAATATTTTACTAGCGTTGCTTTGTCCCATTTGGTTAGGTAGTCAGTCACAATAATTATATATATTGCACCTGTGTGCTTTCATGTTGGACTAATATGGACCATAAAATCAACGACCCATTTATCAAATGCCTACAAAGTTATTTGGGATACTAATGGCATTTCATCTCGTCGCGAGGGCTTTCCAGTTCTTTGAAAAACATCACAATTGCGACAGTATTCTCGGGCATCTGCATGCATGGTGGGACACCACAATCCTGCTTGTAGTATCTTTTCACTATAGATTTTTCATTGTAATGGCCTCCTGTGGCACCAACATGTGCTTTATTTAGTCGCTCATGTTCTAGGATGTAGTGACAGAGAATCTCATCAGGGCCCATTTTATATAACGGTCCAGCGATCAATTGGAAGTCTACAACTCGCACAGCTAACTGCTTCTTCTATGTAGTAGTAAATTCAGCTAGTGCATAGCTTGTACTAAAAAATTGTATGATGTCTCTGTCATGATCATCAAACATTGTTATCACAAATAGTTGTGCATCAGGGAGACTATCGTTGAGGTTACCAGGTTCGTCACCACTTTTGATCCTTAGTATATGGTCTGGTCCTAAATTCAGTTGACTCGGTTTAACAATGACTTCAAAGTCAAATTCATGGAAAAGGAGAAGCCACCAACAAATCTCCCCCCCAACACTAGCTTATTGACCAGATATTTCAATGTTGAATGATTTGTGTACATTTTGAAATGTCCACTCAGCAAATAGTGTTTGAGTTTCTGCATAGCGTATACCATAGTTAGTCCTTCTCTTTCTGTCGTGGTATATTTTTTCTCTGTTGTTGATAATTTCCTGCTAGTGAAGGCAATAGGATGATCAATCGACCCTTCGTCAGGTTGTGCTAGTACCATATCAAGCATGATAGATGACGCATCGACATGTACATGAAATTCCTTTTTACAGTATGGAAATACAAGTATGTGCATTGTAACCACCTTGTTATTTAAAGTGTCCAGACTCTCTTGGCAAATTTTCATCCACTAGAACTTAACATCTTTCTTCAATAACTTCTCCATTAGATCAGTCACCTTCGCATATCCTTCGATAAAATTTTTATAGTATGTTGTGTGTCCCAATGATTCTTCACTATGGTAGGTGGTTGTAGGTCGATAATAATCACAATTTTGGCAGGGTCGACCAAGATTCCATGGTAGCAAACCACATGGCCTAACAGAATTCTAGACGAGGCACAAAATATACATTTTTTTAAGTTCAGTGAAATTTGATATTGGCGATAGCGTTCTAGCATCATCCTGGGGCTCTCAATATGATCCTTAATGAGCCCAAATATTCTCTAATCATCGAATTAGACCTCAAGAATATTATGAATAAAATATTTGAAGGCAGCCACTACTATCCTGGAAAAAATAGCAGTACCATTCTTGAGTCCAAAGGGAATTACAATGTATTGGAAACAACCCCACTCCGTCGCAAAGGTTGTTTTGTGTCGGTATTCCTTTATGATTCTAATATGATGGTATCCATAGAACCCATCAGTGAATGAGTAAATTTCTTGACCCCCGACTCTCTCCAGTAACTCATCTGTAAATGGAGTCGGAAATAGGTCATGTAAACAAGCATCGTTCAATTTTCTTAGGTCGACACAAATCTACACTTCACCAGTAGTATTTGTATCTTGAACTACTATCAAACTAATCTATTATGATTCTTCTACAGGTTCTGCGATGCCTACATCCATCATTCGGTCCAACTCTACCTTGACTTTTTCTTTGTACCATAGATTCAATCGGTATGGTCATTTCTTGACATGTTTTGCGTTGGGATTTAAAGGTATCTTCATTTCTCCAAGGTATCTGACAATCCCTTTCATCTTTGAGAATTTCGTAGGGAACATATCTTGGAACTCATGCAATAGATCTGTGATATTCTCGACAGTTTCTTCATCCCAATAATCTCCAATATTGGAAAATTTTGGATTCTCCGAGGAGCCAATATTTACTTTCTTGAGTTTTAGTGGATTTAGAAATTGGTCACTATAAATACCAAATCCTTCCACTACGCACATACCTTCAAGATCTGGAATGTTTACATCAACTGGGTCATTTTCATTAGGTTCTCTACTCACATTATAGCATTCCATCCAGTGTTGGATTGTTGCGCTGCGATGATTGAAGTTTGTCATTGCGATGGGGATATCGTGAAATATATTTTCCATGATTACTTTCAATGAAACATCAATCAATGGATGATCATCAATAAATTCAAATGTGTGTATGAAGCTAGTAGCTCATTCATTCCATTCATTATTTCCTTGTCTCAATTCAACTGATGTATATTGGTTCCTTGGTATCATGTCTAATGTGTGTATGAACTGATGAACCCATTCCTGTCGCAGACATGCCTCCCATGTCACACGACAATACTCAATATGGTCGAAAGGATTAGTCAATCCTGTATACTTTTGACCAACGTAAATGATCTCTTCTCTGAATCTTATCTCTATCAATATTCGACATTGTGTCCATTATGAGATAGATTATTTATGTACGACCCACCATCTGGTGGGTGTAGCTTTCAGTACAAATTCCAGGGTGGACAAGCGCTGATGTTCAAAGAATTTTTCTTCAAACCATTCCAGAAAATATGAAAGGTTATGTAAACCTTCATAGGTAGGTATATCACTTGCCTCGATTCCTACCCATTGCACAAATCCTGTAATTATTGCACACTTTCTCATGGATACTTCATGCATCCTATTCTGCCAGTTTTTTAATGTTTCACCAGAATCTGATGTACATGAGCTAATACTATGCTAACTAATATTTTCGTCAGCTTTTGGATTTACATAATCGTCCTTTTTTGACGTGATGTTATAAATATGATCCATATAATCGCCTTATCATTTCACTATGTACTTGCTCAACCTATCTCCAACCTTCTAGCGGATCAATTCCTGCAACCACCCTTAGCTCAAAATATTGAAATGATAAGATTCTTTTCTTGAAATTGATGATGGTCTGGTTATCAATTTCCCATTCGATCCCCAAAAGTGTAGAATATGGGTTTGTGTCATCAAAAATTTCAATTACTTCAAAGTCAGCATATGTTCTGAGGTGTTATACACCTGATTGGCACCTCTCCGTCCGAGTGCTGACTTCCCTCAGGTCGGCACACAAAAGGACACTTATGGATTGAGGTTTGCCTAGTTTCATTATACCTTGGTTGATGATGAAATACATTGCCTATATGCCCAGCTGATTACTTTGCCATTTGAGGATTTTGAGTAGCATGCGCGACTATCCCTATTGACATCTCGCGCATCATGCGCGAGTTTTATGTTCAGCAAGTCGCGTATACTTGTATGCGTGGATTGCATTTGTATGGAGTCGCGTATCATGTGCGGGTTGCTCTACTACAGACCCGCGCATGGTTTCCTCAAAATTAATATTTAAAAACACGAGTTAATGGGAGATTAGTTTATTCATTTACCTTAATCCCATTAACTGCTGCAACCTCCCTAACCTTCGAGAACTGCCTCCTTTCATCCATATAAATAGAGGCCTTGGGGAGGGGGTTGGATATACATACTTGGAGAGCAAAGTTATGCTGGTGGATTGTCTACAGAATCTTTGGAGCAGAGAAACTCAGAATCCTTTGGTGACAGAGGAGTCCTTGTTCAGACATTGGGTTGTAACCTAAACTCTTTCTATTATTGTTAATAAAGATATTACTTCTTCCATATGTGTTCTATATCTTGTGGATTGGTAAATGTTTACATTTCAATATGATATATGATTTACCTAACCTGCATCTATATATATGAATTGCTTTGTATCTGGAAGAGTGTTTATTAACAGGTGAAGGAGGAACTATCCTGGAGACTTTGGAAGTGGATCAGAGAGGGAGAAGCTAGCTTGGATCAACCTTCGTATTTTACAAGTTCCTGTTACTTTCCTATTTCCTATTTTGTGCTTTTAGACTCAAATTGTCTGCAAGTCATGAGTATGTTGGTAACCCCCCAGACCTAGGTTATTAGGTGAATTATCCTGTACGAAGGACCTTAGTTCCTCATTCATGAACTAAGTTGCACAAGACTATGTTCCATTTCTATATCTAGCTTCCAGATCTTTGAAGACTCATCATTATTGTATTGTGGCTTCGATCCACCTTTGTAAATACGTGGTTTTTACCCGTATCATATGATGTACTCAAATATTGTAAAGGAGCTATTGTTCCAGTAAATTGAACATAGCCTCCTCAGATATGACTTTGTTTATGACATTACTATGTATTTGTTTCAGGTACTCCTTCTGCTCCACTAGACTTCTGAGTTTCTCCTGAGTTATATATTATAATGTATTTCGGCCATCGTTCCCCTCTGACCTCACACATTAGGGGGCATCTGTTATACACCTGATTGGCACCTCTTCGTCCGAGTGCTGACTTCCCTCAGGTCGGCACACAAAAGGACACTTATGGATTGAGGTTTTCCTAGTTTCATTATACCTTGGTTGATGATGAAATACATTGCCTATAGGCCCAGCTGATTACTTTGCCATTTGAGGATTTTGAGTAGCATGCGCGACTATCCCTATTGACATCTCGCGCATCATGCGCGAGTTTTATGTTCAGCAAGTCGCGTATACTTGTATGCGCGGGTTGCATTTGTATGGAGTCGCGTATCATGCGCGGGTTGCTCTACTACAGAACCGCGCATGGTTTCCTCAAAATTAATATTTAAAAACACGAGTTAATGGGAGATTAGTTTATTCATTTACCTTAATCCCATTAACTGCTGCAACCTCCCTAACCTTCGAGAACTGCCTCCTTTCATCCATATAAATAGAGGCCTTGGGGAGGGGGTTGGATATACATACTTGGAGAGCAAATTTATGCTGGTGGATTGTCTACAGAATCTTTGGAGCAGAGAAACTCAGAATCCTTTGGTGACAGAGGAGTCCTTGTTCAGACATTGGGTTGTAACCTAAACTCTTTCTATTATTGTTAATAAAGATATTACTTCTTCCATATGTGTTCTATATCTTGTGGATTGGTAAATGTTTACATTTCAATATGATATATGATTTACCTAACCTGCATCTATATATATGAATTGCTTTGTATCTGGAAGAGTGTTTATTAACAGGTGAAGGAGGAACTATCCTGGAGACTTTGGAAGTGGATCAGAGAGGGAGAAGCTAGCTTGGATCAACCTTCGTATTTTACAAGTAAGTTCCTGTTACTTTCCTATTTCCTATTCTGTGCTTTTAGAGTCAAATTGTCTGCAAGTCATGAGTATGTTGGTAACCCCCCAGACCTAGGTTATTAGGTGAATTATCCTGTACAACATGAGGCCTTCTAACTCGACAGGCACTTGAGACGTCAGTAAACTGATAGGTAGGAATTTCAACTGATTTTCTAATCTAATTTGAATATGAGACCACTCCAGTCACGGTTTCCCCATGCTTTCCAATGTTTGTCTTGTCATAATTTTTACATTAGAGCCCAAGTCTAGGATAATGTAGTCCATATAGTACTCTCCTAACTTGTGACCAGTCGTTAATATTTTTCCCACATGGTTTACTCTTCTGTCTGGTCGCACGTCCTCTTCAGGTTCTTCTATTATAGCTGTCAATTCTACGACAACATCTTTATCTTGTGTTAGTGATAAGCAACTTTTAAAAAACTCTTTAATATTACTAACCTTTACTATCGGTTGCTTTCAGAACAACTAATCAAACCTTTTAGGAATCTCCATTATTGGTCTTCTTGGTAGTGTCGGAGCATACATCGATGCTTGATTCTTGTCGACGAATTTCGCTCGCGCATCCAAGAATAATTCCTTCTGTCTTTGGACGTCAAATGACACTTTCTTTTGTGTTGTTGGTCACACCGATGGTCATTCATGATGGGAATATTGCTCTTCTCCAGTCACAACACCTACCCTTGTCACAGAAACAATATTTGTTTCTCTCGGCTCAGTAAAAGTCATCTAGATATTTTGGTTGGGATTCTGTAGAGGGTTTGGATTTCCCACATTTAGAGCCTACCACTTCACAATCAACTACATAATTGTTTGATAGTAGGATCAAAGTCTTTGAAACATGAACATTTATTTGTAAGGATTGCACAATCCCTGGCAAAATTTCCTGGTAACCCACAATTATAACATATGATTTGGCCTCTTCCATGACCAAATCTTCCTCCTTGTCCTCCACCTCAAAAATTTCCACACCCCCTTTGTTGAGGGTATTGTTGCTGCAGGTATTGATTATGTTGATGCTGGGGCTGAGGATACTGATATTGTGGATATTGAGCTTGATCCTGCTTAGCTTGCATCTACTCTTCATTTTTAATTAAATATGTGCCCATCATTTTCTCCTACAACAACTAAAATGCTTTGCAGTCCTTCTCATCGTGGCCTACCGATTTACAAAATTTACAATATAAACTAGTTGGTGCACTTACAATCTTTTGCAATTTTTAGCATTGTTATGACTAATTACCTCTTTTCTAGAATATTCTATACCAAGGCATGCCTTGTGTATTTATCGGGTTCATCACTCCCGCTGTGACATAGTTCGTGAACGTCAAGAAATTTTCCTTGTGGTGTCCTTCAGTTCTGCATCTGGTACACCGAAGTTCTTATTGGAATTCCTTCCCTTTCTTAATGTCTTGGAGTTGCAGAGTGAGTTTATCTAGCTGCGACTGAATCTGCATTATTCTTGCACCAGTCTCTCCTACAGGTGAGGATTTTAGCTTCATGACCAGCTCCAGGGCTTCAGTTTGTGACACGTTCTTTTGTTGCATTAAGGGAATCCATATGTACAGTAACAACACTGCAATGAACCCTTATTTTTGTTGTACGTCCAACATCTGGAAGCTTAATTTAGCCATTAACGTCTTAAATCTCTGGTTGAAGTCCCATAGAGACTCCGTAGACAATTGCTTAATCTCTTTAATATCTGTAATACATTGATATTCATATTTGGGATTTATAAATTCATCTATTAGTCCCACTCAAATTTGGTCGAGCATTTTCTGTGTGACTCATGCCAGAACCACAAATAACTTCATATACAATTCAAGCGCACGACCCCTTAGGGTTGTGATCATCTACGCCTTCTTTATTGACTCATATTGGTCCTGTCGCATGGTCCATACGGATTCACATAGAAACCGATGTTTCTCTGGGTCTTCTAACCCATTTTTGTTGAATATCAGCAACTTAATATCATTCCCAACCATTATATTGGTCCTTGGTACAGTTCGATAAAACGTTTGGCTAACAGGACTTCCTTGTCCACTATTCCCACAGTTAGTACTACTTGTATTGACAAACCTACTAGGAGGTGAGTTTATGGACCTTACCTAGAGAGATATACGTGAAGTCATATATGTGTCGTATTCATATTCTTGATCTAGGGATTCTTCTTCTCCTTCCCTTTCAGGGATAGGTTGGTATTTCTCTTCCTCGTCGTAAGAACCTTCGTCAAAGTGTGACGTCAGCTCGTAGTCTTCTCCTTTGGTAGTACTGAAACTTCCTCTTCTTGTCATAGTTCTTCTTCTTTTTCCTGACCAAAATCTGCTTCCACTTCTTAGACCTACACCCTCTAGTGTGGTTCCACTATCACCAGGGAACATCTCAGCTTACTTTGCTGCATTTTTCTCACACTTCTTCTGCGACATAACCCAGGTATTTACACACAGTTATTTACTCATCAGATTCCGTTCTCATGATCCCTTTCTTGCATACAACCATTTTGATCCATATATTCAAATATGTCAAATACCTTCCTCTAGGTCCTTGGAAAAATTCTCTTTATACTTAACTATATGACCTTATAGTGTCGATGACAATTTCTGTGATATATCGGCCCAAAATACTATAAACCCATAAATCAACAGCTCTAGATATGGGGTTATTAGTTCTTTTTAGCCACTGAATTAGTTGGGGACTTCATTATGTCGGCTCTCCTCCTTGGAAATTTTTCGTTGGGTTTCTAGCTTCAACAACCACTCATACAACAAAATAGGGAACTCTCAAAAGAAATTTTCATGGATATCCTTATAGAGGTATCGCTCCAACCACTTTGTTGGGTTCAACCACAATACCATACTTTCTTCTCGTGCAAAACCTAATGCTTTAGAACCCACCCACTCTTGAATTTTTGGCTTCCTCAAGTTCCAAAACATATCCCTCACAACATGATTCAAGGTCTCGACAACATAACCATTTCTTGGTGTTTCATCTGTTGCACACCTTCTTCTATCGCGGCTCCTTCCATCACGATTATTCTTGTCACAACTTCCCTTCTATCATGAACTCTTCCCTTCTATTGCAAATTCCTCTACAATTGCTTCTTCTATCGTAAGTCTTCCTCCATCGAAGCTTCCTCTGTCGCGCAACCAAACTCTTCATATTATCGAGCATAATTCTGGTGGAATTTTGCCTATATTTTCCTAGGTCCAATACATGTGCATGACTGCATGGTTGAATGGATGCATGGGTGAATATTGTTGAATGTACAACACCAGGATTCATTCTTCAGAATTGTGAGTAATATCAAGTCAGACTTGTGATTAATATCAAGATTTATATCCTCATGTGTTGAGGTGGCGATGTTGTAAAGTCTTGTGAGTAATATCGAGTCAATGATTCTCATGCAGACGCCTAGTTAAAGTGGGTACTCTTGGGTTGGGCCTCTAGTTATAGAGGTGAAATGATTTGCATGTTAAACCATAAATGTTATGTGTTGTATTACTAACCATGGTCACATATTGCTATTAAGTTTCCTTTAGGGATTATCTACAAGAGTAATATAATATAATATGATCATAGCATGTGACAATTCTTCTAAGTATAATGTGATATGATAGATAATTAATGTTTACATATCTAGACCATGTAGTAAGATAAAATATATAGATATAAGCATAGAGAAAGTGAGAATTTGAATTTCCTAAGGATGACTAAGTGAACTCAAGATATTGAGCTTCAATTAAAGACTCAATGTGTGCTTCAGTTAATTAAGAAATTCATAGTGGTCAATGTAAAGTAAATCAATCAATTAATAATATTTAATTAAGTGTTAATAAATAAGGACTAGTTAACTAAAGTGTTTTGCATGACGACACTTCAGTTGAAGCACTATGACACTTGTGTTAACCTGTTACATAGGTGATCAACATTTAGTTAGATAATAAGTTCACTCTGATGTCAGTTAAAGCATCAGTTAATGTTGTTGATGTAATTGTAACTTCAGAATGTATTCACTTGTATTTCTTATATATTGTAACCCGATGTTTATTCCGGGATGTACTTAAGTCATGTCATGCCCCGATGTTCCTATCAGGAGGTTCTATAATGTAAACAAGTCATGTCAAGTCATTGTGGATAACCCTCCTATTGATCAAGGGTTAAAGTCCACGCAGTACCGGGGCACTAGGGTTATTAGACTCACCTAGTGAAGTCGGCCCTAGTTGGGTTTAGTCAAGTCAAGAATTAGTATAAATAGAGAGCTATCCTCTCTATTTATCACACACTCATCCACACTCAGTTGTAGCACATAGCTGAGGAAGAGAAAGACATCAGGGCAAGGAAGAAAGAGGTTACTGCTGCCGGGAGATCATCTGATTTTTTTTGGGTTTTTCTTTGGTGCCGATTATATCTCTAAGGAAGTTGCAAGGTTTTATCCATTTATGGTTTCCCCGAGGAAAAACACTGTGTCCATTGTCTCTTCTGTTTGATTGTTGTGCTTGTTGTTCTCTCAGTTAAATATCCTAATGTTATGCTAGCTTAATGTTTAAAATCTAACATGGTATCAGAGCTAACCTGAGAAGAAGACATTGTGCAACTACGGGAACTAGGGCTTCCTAATTTGTGGATATCTCTCCACAGATTTTCAACAAAAGAAGGTTGGAATAACTCTCCTCCCTAGGGCACATCTTTCTGTCAAAGCAAAATCCAATTCTGAGGTTTTTCAGTTTTGGACCCGACATTGCTGCCGGAAATTAGGGCTTTTCACAGAAGTGGAATTTTTCAGTGAGCCCAGGCCTGGATTGATATCCTCTTCAAAATAGAAGTTAGGGATCAAATTCAAAGCATTTGGTTGGATAGAACTCTGGAAAAGCAAAACCCTAATATGCTCCTGAACCAGTACTACAGGATTTCAGCTCCAAATTCAAATCCGACATCTTGACCGGGTAAGATATAATTCTTTTCTATTTCCATTTGAGGTTCTCAATTAAGATGTCTCATCATACCAAGCTTGATGAAAAGCTTGAGGGAGCTGATAACTTCCGAGCCTGGAAGTATAGGATCTCCCTGGTTCTAGAAGAAAATGAGTTGGACTCCTATATCAGTGAGGAGGTTCCAGTTCCAGAGGGAGATGAGGCAAAGGCTTTACATAAGAAGAAGTTGGTTATGGAAAAGAGGATCATTGTTGATTCTATCAAGGATTACCTCGTACCACATGTGTCCTCCCTCAAGACACCTAAAGCTATATTTGATGCCCTAACCAAATTGTTTGAAGGGAAGAACATAAACCGGAAGATGACTCTGAGAAACCAACTGAAGAATGTAAAGATTCAGAATGCTGAGACCATCCAGTCTTACTTTACAAGGGTCTCTCAGATCAAGGAAAAGCTGGAAGCAGTAGATGAAGAAGTGGAAAATGCAGAAATTGTAATGACCACCTTGAATGGTCTCCCTAGATCATGGGACTCCTTTATTCAAGGAATTTGTGCCAGAAAGAAGTTAGTTAAGTTCAGCAAACTATGGGAAGAATGATCTCAAGAAGAAGCTTGGATAGCAGCTCAAGAAGAGAAGATGGGAAGTGAAGATCAAGCTCTCACAGTTCACTCCAAGAAAAGCAGAAGAAACTCTCATCACTCCAGAGGTAAGACCTTTCACCAGAAAGATAAATTTAGAAAAGACTTATCCAAATTAAGATGCTATACATGTGATGAAAGAGGACACTTTGCAAAAGACTATCCTAAGAACAAGGTTAACTCTCATAAGAAGAAGGGAAACAAGAGAAGACATCATGCTCACGCTGCAGAGGATGATGAACCTTCCAAGAAGAGATCCAGATATGAAAGTGAAGATTCTTCCAATGATGAAGAATATGTGTTGATTTCTGCTCTTACATGAAATATTACTCATGGAAGCAATGATTGTCTTATAGATAGTGGGGCTTCCAAGCATATGATAGCATTCAAGGAATCCTTTGTGAAACTTTCATAACATGAATCACCTCACAAGGTGAAGCTAGGAGATGACTACCAGTATCCAATAAAAGGTAGTGGGGAATCCTCCTACAAGCTAGACTTTGGAAAATAAATGATAATGAAAGAAGTATTGTTTGTACCAAGACTAAAGAAGAACCTTCTCTCCAAATCTGCATTAGATGCAAAAGGAATGAGGGTTGCATTTATAGATGGTAAAGTCATCATGTGGCCAAAAGGAAAGGCTATCAATGATGCAGTAGTGATTAGAGAACAAGAAGGAGGTTTGTACAAATTGAAAGGCCATCCAGAACAAGCACTAGTCCATGACACGCTAGAGCCAAATGAACTTTGGCATAGAAGACTTGCACATGTGCATTACAGAGCACTACCACGCAAGAAAAGTTGTTGAAGGTCTTCCAGAAATTCAAGCAAAACATGATGGGGTCTGCAAAGGATGTGCAAAAGGAAAGAACACAAATAAGACATTTCCAAGTAGCGAGAGCAAAGCAAAAGGAATCTTGGAATTCATCCACTCCGATGTATGCGAACTAATATCATCAAGCTCACTAAGCGGGTATGTATATTATGTTTCTTTTATTGATGACTTTTCCAGGAAGACATGGATTTAATTCATGAAGAACAAAGATGAAGTTTTCAGCAAGTTCAAAGAATTCAAAGCCTTGATCGAGAATCACACAGAAAACAAGATCAAGACCTTTCGATCAGATAATGGCAAAGAATTCACATCAAATGAATTCAAAGAGTTATGCAAAGACTCAGGGATTAAGAGGGATTTGTCCACCCCATATAATCCACAATAGAATGGGATTACAGAAAGGAAGAATAGAACCATCATGGAAGATGCAAGAGCAATGCTTCATGATCAAGATCTTCCTATGCATCTATGGGTAGAAGATGCCAGAACAGCGGTGTATGTACAGAACCGTACTCCACACAGAGTACTTGAGAACAAGACTCCTGAAGAAGTCTTCTCCGGTAAGAAACCAAAAGTCAGCCATCTCAGAATATTCGGTTGTCCTGTGTACATACACATTCCAAAAGAGAAGAGGACAAAATTAGATCCTTAAGGAAAGAAGGGTATATTTGTGGGATACTCTGAAAGCTCGAAGGCTTATAGAATATACTTCCCAGAATTCAAGAAGATTGACATCAGTAGGGATGTGACATTTGATGAAGACACGGCTTACAACAAATCCAGAAAGAAACCTACTGAAGAATTTGAAGAAGCAGAATCACCCAGAATTCATGATACAACCATGAATGAATAAGTTCAAGAAGAAGATCGAGAATTTGAAGAACCACAAGAACCTGGAAACCCACCTCAGGAGAAGAATCCTCACAAGAGGAAACCTGCTTGGGTACGAGAAGCTATCCAAGGTGCAGAAAGATATAGGGCTCCAGAAGAGAATCGCAGAGAAAGAAAGAGGACCAGATCCTGCTCAGGGTATGTAGCATTACTATGTGATTTCATCGATAAAGAACCTTCCAATTATGAAGAAGCAACAGAACAGAAAGAATGGAAGGATGTTATGATAGAAGAGTATCAATCGATCACGAAAAATGATGTTTGGGATGTTGTCCCAAGACCAGAAGGGAATTCACTTGTAACTTCCAAATGGATCTACAAGATCAAGCATGATGCATATGGTAGCATAGAGAAATATAAGGCAAGATTCGTGGCTCGTGGTTTCTCACATAAAGAAGGAATATACTATGAAGAAACCTTTGCACCTGTAGCCAGATACACTTCCATCAGATCAGTACTTGCTCTGGCTGTAGTGATGAAATGGAAGATACACCAAATGGATGTCAAGACTGCTTTCTTGAATGGTGTAGTGGAAGAGGAAGTATATGTAGAACAACCACTTGGTTTTGAGACACATGACAGGGAGTCTCATGTGTGCAGATTCAAGAAATCCCTGTACGGTTTGGAACAGGCACCCAGGACTTGGTACGACAGAATTGATAGCTTTATATCCAGTTTGGGCTTTATTAAGAGTAAAGCATATTCCAACCTTTACTACAAGGTTGAAGATGGCAACCCAGTGATGCTCCTACTGTATGTAGATGATCTGTTTGTAACAGGTATGGATGGGTTGATTGCTGACACAAAGAGGAAGCTTGCTGTCGAGTTCGAAATGAAGGACTTGGGTATGATGCATTCTTTTCTAGACATGGAGGTGTGGCAGAATGCAAATGGAATTTCCCTGGGACAAGGGAAATATACAGTAGATATCTTGAAGAGGTTCGGGATGATGGAATGAAAGGCTATGGCCACACCTATGGCATCGAACCTGAAGCTATTGAGTGATGCTTCATCAGAAGCAGTTGATGCTATGATGTATCGTCAAATGATTGGGTCCTTGATGTACCTGATGAACACAAGACCAGATATTTGCTTTACTGTGAACACCTTGAGCCAATTCTTGACAAATCCGAGACATGTTCACTTGATTGCTGCAAAGCATATTCTGAGGTACCTGAGGGGTACAATTGATTATGGGCTCAAGTATGATGCGAATCAGAAGATTAACTTGGAGGGCTATGTTGATTCAAATTGGGCAGGTAGTGCCATCAATAGGAAGAGCACTTCAGGGTGTTGCTTCAGTATGGGATCAGGTGTGATCTCTTGCTTTAGTAGGAAGCAATCCTGTGTGGCACTGAGTACAGCTGAAGCAAAGTATGTCACAGCTTGTTCAGCTAGTTGTGAGGCAGTATGGCTGAGGAAGCTACTGTCTGATTTATTTGATCTCTAGTTGGATGATACTTGTATACATTGTGACAACTAGAGCTGTGTGAAGTTGTCAGAGAACCCGGTGTTCCATGACAAGTTGAAGCATATCGATATCAAGTATCACTATATTAGGGATATGGTGCATAGGGGAGCAGTGAAGCTCCAATATGTTGCAATGGACGAATAGATAGTTGATGTGTTGATGAAGCCATTGGCTAGAGTGAATTTTGAGTACTTCAGGGAGAAGCTTGGTGTTCTCTAGATCGAGGTCCCCCCCAAGGGGAAGTGATGATTCCGTAACCCATTCTGACATGGTGAAGAGGATTGGTTCCTTCCATGGTCAGATGTAAGGGTTGAGCCATTCTGTCATGGTGAGAGGATTGGTTCCTTCCATGTCAAATATGAGTGCTGAGCCATTCTGATATGACTGTAGGATTGGTTCCTACATGATCAGATATAAGGGCTATTGCCATTCTTGGAATGGAGGTGCCTGGTCAGTTACCAGGAATACTTGGTCTAGGACTGAGGGCCATTTTGATATGACTGTAGGATGTGTTCCTACATGATCAAACATGAGCGCATGGCCATTTTGATGTGATTTAGGGATGTGTTCCCACTTGATCAAATATAAGGGTTGTTTCCATTCTCTTCGAGAATGGAGGCACCTGGTCAGTTACCAGGAACCCTCAACTTGGGGTTGAGAGGCTTTCCATCATGGTTGCAGGATGTGTTCCTGCATGGGTGGAGGTAAGTGTAGAGCCCTTTCATCATGGTTGTGGGATGTGTTCCTACATGGGTGAATGTAAGTGCAGATCCCTTTCATCATGGTTGCAGGATGTGTTTTCGCTTAGGTGAAATGTAAGTGCAGAGCCCTTCCATCATGGTTGCAGGATGTGTTCCCGCATGGGTGGATGTAAGTGCAAAGCCCTTCTATCATGGTTGCAGGATGTGTTCCCACATGGGTGGATGTAAGTGCAGATCTCTTCCATAATGGTTGCAGGATGTGTTCCCCATGGGTGGAAGTGCAGAGCCTTTTTAGCATGGTTGTAGGATGTGTTCCCGCATGGCTAAATGTGAGTGTTGGGACTTTCTGATGTGATTATAGGATTGGTTCCTACATGATCAGATGTGAGTGTTGGGCATGCCTTTCTAACATGGTGTTGGATGTGTTCCTCTCATGGTCAGATGTAAGTGCTGGGTGGGCCATTCTGACTTGGTGTCAGATGTAAGCGCTGAAGAAGACCTACGTGGATGCTAGGCCTACAACTAGCATGAAAAAGGGCTGGCTCTGTAGAACTTCTGTGACGAGAATAATCATGAGATAGCACCCGTGATGATCCAGATCCAGTGATGATGATCCAGATCGAGTGATGATCCGGATCCGAAGATGAAGATGACTTGAAGATGAAGATGACTTGAAGACGAAGATGACTTGAATATGCAAATGACAAGATGATCCAGAGAAGAAGACCAGTGATGAAAATTGTGTCGAGAGAATACCTTCCTAGTTAAGAGGGAGTGTTGATGTAATTGTAACTTCGGAATGTATTCACTTGTATTTCTTATATATTGTAACCCGATGTTTATTTTGGGATGTACTTAAGTCATTTCATGCCTCGATGTTCCTATCGGTAGGTTCTATAATGTAAACAAGTCATGTCAAGTCATTGTGGGTAACCCTCCTATTGATCAAGGGTTAAAGTCCCCGCAGTTTCGGGGTACTAGGGTTATTAGACTCACCTAGTGAAGTTGGCCCTAGTTGGGTTTATTCAAGTCGGGAATTAGTATAAATAGAGAGCTAGCCTCTCTATTTATCACACACTCATCCACACTCAATTGTAGTGCATAGCTGAGGAAGAGAAAGACACTGGGGCAAGGAAGAAAGAGGTTACTACTGTCATGAGATCATCTTACTATTTTTGGGTTTTACTTTGGTGTTGATTCTATCTCTGAGGAAGTTGCGGGGTTTTCTCCATTTATGGTTTCCCCGAGGAAAAACACTGTGTTCATTGTCTCTTGTGTTTGATTGTTGTGCTTGTTGTTCTCTTAGTTAAAGATCCTAATGTTATGCTATCTTAATTTTTAAAATCTAACAAATGTTAAATATGAAAAGCATAGCGCATATGTTATGCATGATGATAATTCCTATGTACCAAATAAATTATCCATGAAGGCAAATCAGAATTCTGGGTGTATGTGTGCACTAAAGTCATGCAACCATTCGCTATAATTTGCTTGAATGGGTTTATGGATTTTTATTAATGTGTTGGGAACATGGAATAGTATTCTCTATTGCTTAGTGTTCTCTCTTATCGGTAAATCGTATATTATGTAAAAGACATTCTCTGCAATATATCTATTATACTCTGAAGAATTGTTGGGTTTTTCATCCTCATTATTGTGAAGGTTTTTCCAGGGTACATATTATGTTGTGGATGAATGATTTGTGTGATTGGATGATTGAATGATTCATCATGTGTTCAATATTTAATTGATGAAATTTTTAAAGTTCAAAGATCTTCATATTTTCTCAAACATTAACATGGTATCAGAGCTAAAGGCGTGAAGGATATGAGTTGTGTAGAGAAAACTAGAAACCTACGTAGATCCCGAGGGTTAAGAAAAGTTTTGAAGAATCCATGACATCGATCTCCATTTGAGAGGAATACTAACTTGAAGACACTTCCAATTTCAACACATGGAAGGTGAGGGTATTGAACATTCTTGAAGAACATGACTTGGATACCTTTGTATCCAATGTGATAGAGGAGCCTACCACCAATGCAGGGCGAGGCAATTTCAAAAATAACCAAGCAAAGGCTAAACAAATAATTTATGATTTAGTAAAGGATAATCTCATGCCTATGTTAAATCCGCTGAAGACTGCCAAAGAATGTTTTGACACGCTAACGAACATGTATGAGAAGAAGGCCCTAAGTTAGAAGATGGATTTGAAGAATAAGCTTCAAAACCTAAATATGGAGAAAGATGAGTTCATGGAATCATTCTTATCCAATATCTATCAGGTGAGAGACCAACTAATCAATATTGGAGTTGTGGTAGATGAGGATGATCTCCTCCAAACCGCCATTGATGGTCTCCCATCTGCATGGGAGACATTCTTGGCTACATTGAACGGTCGAGAGGTACAACCCAACTTCGAAAGGTTGTGGAATGAATAACTCCAAGAGGAGGAGCACATTTAGACAAAGTATGTATGCATCAAAGAATAAATTTTTTCCCTCATGTCAAGAATGAATAAATCGAGGAAGCCATTCGCTCCAAAGAAGTCTTTTATGCAAAGAAGAAGGATTTCAACAAGGCTTTCAACAAGTCGAAGGTTCAACACTACTATTGTCAAAAGAATGGTCATTATGCAAGAGAGTTCCATGCAAAGAAAATGAATCAAGGAAGGTTTCATGCAACTTCCACAGTAGAAGAAGAAATATATCAGAAAAATGCACCTGAGGAGAAGGAGACGAGAAGGGAGTATTACCTTGTCTTGGCATTGTCTAGATCTATCATCACAAGTGAAGATACATGGTCGATTGGTAATGGTGCATACAAGCACATGTCAAGATACACATGCGCAATATATGACCTAAAGGAGAAAAATTTCACATGCATGGTAGAGTTTGGGGACAAGTCGACATATTTGATCTAAGGAGTTGGATTCACCTCCTTCTAGCTGAGTTTGAGGGATATATTTCAATTAGAGAAAGTCAACATATTCGATCCAAGGAGTTGGATCCTCCTCCATCCAACTACGTTTGGGGTATATATTTCATGTGGATGAAATTCTTTATGTCCCAGTCTTGAAGAAGAACCTACTTTAATTTTCGGTTCTTGAAGATAAGGGATGGTGTGTTATCTTCATGGATAATCAAGCACTACTATGGCCGAAGAACAAAAGTATTGATATTGTTGCAATTATGGGATCTCAAGAGGGAGGAATCTACAAGGTACCCGAGAAGTAATTTTAGGATATGGTACATCACACTATCAATCCATGCGAGTTGTGGAACTAGAGGCTTGATCACCTCTAATACAAAGCACTACCGGTATTATAGCGCATGGTTAAAGGTATGCTAAATATTTTTTTTTGAACATGATAGTGTATGTCGGGGTTGTGCACTTGGAAATAATATGAAAAACAGTTTCTATAGCAGTCATACTAGATATAAATGGATTTTAGATTGAGTACATTCTTATGTATTTGGTCCCATGTCATCCCCATCCCTAAGCATCTATCTTTATTATGTACTATTTATTGATGACTTCTTTAGAAAGTCATGGATTTGCTTCCTTAAGGTTAAGAGAAAAACCTTTAGCAAGTTTCAGGAGTTTAAAGCCTTGGTAGAGAACTAGACAAGGAGGCACATCCATGTCTCAAGCCTTCTGACAATGGAGGTGAATTTGATTCCCATGCTTTTAATGAGTTATGTAGTGATACATGGATTTGTAAATAGTTGGTAGTTCCATACAACCCCCAACAAAATGGGGTTGTCTAGAGAAAGAATAGAACTATGTGTGAGGATGCAAAATCCATGTTACATGATAAGGATTTGTCTACCTCATTATGGGCAGAAACTACTAGTATAGTAGTATATATCTTGAACAGAGGTTTGCATGCCATTCTGGATGAGAAGAAACCTGAAGAAGTGTTCACTGGTGAGAAGCAAGCCATTTCACACTTGAGGATCTTTGAGATTTTGGTATACATTCACATACTAAAAGAAATGAGGACTAAGATGGAACCTTCTAGAAAGAAGGGAACTTTTGTGCGTTATAGCAAGTCATCCAAATCCTACCAGATATATGTACGTGGTGAGAGACACATTAAGGTCAGCCAATATGTGACTTTCCATGACGAGGTTGCATTCAGAATATCAAATGAGATACCTTATGATACATACCTAGAGGATCATGATACTCCTATGTGAGAGATCCCAAAGACTAATTCTCCCCATCCAGATGTTCATAGGGAGAATCTAACATAGCTTTCAGTCATTGATGGACAAATTGAACTGGTTGGTGAACCTCCTACCAAGAGGAGGTCTACATGGTGTCGATATATACTGAAAGATGCAGAGAAGCATGGAGCACCAGTGGAATATTATAGAGATAAAAAAAACTTGATAGGTATTTAGGTTATGTTGCATAGATGAGTCATATCAGTGACTCAAAGCCTTCATCCTATGAAGAAGTTTTAGAGCAACACGTTTGGAAACATGCAATAGCCAAGGAATATCATTCAATATCGAAGAATGACATTTGGGATATTGTTCCCATACATGAGAGGAAGTCAATTGTTACTTCCAAATGGATTTACAAGATAAAGCATGAAGCAGATGGCAGCGTGGATAAGTATAAATCCAAGTTTGTTTCTTGAGGTTTCTCTAAGATGAAGGGCAATGATTATGAGGATACATTCACTCTTGTGGCCAGATATACCACAATTTGAGTTGTTATCTCACTTGCATCTGTATTAGGATAGAAGCTTCACCAGATGGATGTGAAGACAACCTTCCTTAATGGTGAGGTTGAGGAAAAGGTTTATATTGAGCAGCTTGAGGGATTTGTGATTCATGAGAAGGAGTCCCATGTGTGCAATTTGAAGAAATATTTATATGGGATGAAGCAAGCTCCTCGATCTTGGTATTCCATAATAGACATCTATTTTCAAAGACCAGGATTCTTGAAGAGTGAAGCTAATATGAATGTGTACTTAAAAGTAATGAAGAACCAATCATTGATATTGGTTCTATATTTGGATGATATATTCCTCACTATAGAGGAAAGATTGATTTTTGAGTGCAAGAGGGAGCTTACATCAGAGTTTAAGATGAAAGACTTAGGTCTGAGGCACTACTTTCTAGTCCTTCGTATTTAGAAGAGAAATAATGAGATATTTATGTCTCAAGGGAAGTACATTGTTGACATATTGCGAAGGTTTGGCATGATGGATTACAAATCCATGAGTACTACAAGGAAACTTCATGGGACTGATGTTGGATCAGATCCATTGGAATCCAGTTGGTATAGTCAATTGATTGAATGTTAATGTACCTAATACACTCGAGGCCAAATATTTGTTATGCAATCAACATTTTGAGTCAGTTTATGTCTGATCCAAGACACAGACACTGGGTTTTTGCAAAGCATGTGTCGAGGTACCTTCACGGTACGGTTCAATGACAACTTAATCAACAAGAAGAATAAAATGTGAGCATGATGTTGAAGCTTTAAGGTATGGTTCTGCGACTCTATTTCCCGACTATGTACCAACTAGGAAGATGAATGCAAGACTAATAAGAATAACCTAACAAGCAAAGTATAACATGGTGACACCACCCATTCCGAAGGGAATTAGGGTCTGAGGAGATATGTTGGATAAAATCAATAAGATGCCATATGTATACCATGACCTTACAAAATTCCTTAAATTTCATGTGAAAAATTACATGCAAATACTATGTTCAATAAATGGCACACCAATTTTCCTGGAGCCTGTGGAGTGGGATCTAGGATTGCAAAGGTATGGGGTCTTGTCATTGATGCACATCTTGCACTTTGGTCAGATTGCTGAAATTAATGCATGCATCAGACAATTACTCCTATGCATGCATGGAGGATTCCTATGGATTGATAGGAAAATTTTGATCGGTTCAAACCTAATTGTGCAAATCACAGGTTTACCAAAGGTTGGGGTGGACCCTGCTCTGGTTTTTGTGAGGAAGGAGAAAGACAGAGAATTGTCCATCAGAATGAAGTACAAATACAATTTGTTGAAGAAAAACCAAGGGTATGATGTGGCATCCATCATTGAATAGGTAGTGGGATTCATAGAAAATGAATTTTCCACGAAGGTATTGAGGAAGTGTCTCCCAAACTAGGTGCCTGTGTCTGTAATTGCAACAATCGAATAATGTGAAGAAGGTGTACAAATGAACTGAGTGACTTTCCTACTCAAATGAACTGGTAGATTATGTCACATATAATATCCCTTTATACAACAGAATGATAAATATATACATATTGAGTGAATTTTGTCATGCATAGCAATGCCATCGAAGAAAATTCT